>JAYJMB010033586.1:44588-63356 GCA_036873735.1 Pouteria campechiana
TATTTTAATCTGATTCGATGGTTGTTATATATAGGTATTTACAGAATTCGTTCATTCTTGATACATGCAGATCTTGTGTAAGTAGCTGGCATCTCTTTGCCTTCGCCTTCCCGCCATGCCATGCCCTGTGTAATAATCATTCCAGCAGTTTCGAAAACAGTGGAGTAATCCAGTGATTCGTGTGTTGTGGAAGATGCCTGAGGCGGGATGGAATCATCAGTGAGGGGTGACCATGCAGCAGGAGGACGGTTGGCAAGATGGGTGGGCGATTACGCTCTGCCATTGGCAAGCCATTAAGAAGAGAGTGTCGTGTGGTGGATGGGGAAGCGGATGCCATCTTGATGTGCCCGCGATCAGCTATCCGATGGTGGATATAGAAGGCTTTGGCTTGAATTGGATTCAAAGATGGTGGTGGATGGCATCTGCCAGTGGCGGCCGTCTGCTCCAGCCAAACCATTGAAAGGATCAGGTTAATTTATCATGGGGAATAGAGTGGAGATGTTCCCACGTCTACCGCCAGGGTAATGGCGCAGCTTACTGCATGTCTGTCAAAACTAGGACACGAGGGCTTTCAAGATAGGGATGCAACTCTGGTCATTTGGGTTTGGGTTGAGGTTAACCCTAACCCTAATCATGGTCTAAAACCTCAACCTCATCCCAAATTCAGTAATTCAGGTTTGGGTTAAATTCGGGTCATAGGAATAAGCAAAAAAATGACTATTCATTTTCAACATTCAACAACATTCAAATAAATAAATCAATCCCATACTTAAAATTTACATATCTAACAATCCAACATTAAACCAAAGTTCCAAATCTAAATAAGATAATAAATTTATCAAGTAGCTAAATAAGACTCAAGTCCAAATCACACTTATCAATAGAACCCTAATACTTGTCAAACTTTGCTTTTATTCTAATACACATGTCATGAAGGCGAAGATCTCATTCATCCATGGTATTATATAAAAGTGACTGAATTTTATCAATCTCATGAATGTATTGATTTATAGTGATATAAGAAGAACTAAATAAAATATTAGTCACATCATAAAAACTTTCCAAAAACTTAACAAAAGTTTGGCATTTTCCCAATCATCATGTCTTAAAAATTTTCAAGCTGGAAGTGAGGATTTATCTCTTCCAAATTTTCAAAAGCCTTATCATATTTCAAAGCACTTTGTGATATCTAAAAAGTAGAATTCTGACGAGTAGACATATCCAAACATAAGAAGTATGTGATTGAAATTTTTACACTATCATAACATTCTTCAAAATTTTGTTATCTTGTAGAAGAACTTGTTACATACTTGACACAATTATAGATGTGAACGATGGACTCTTTCACTTCATCTATACCATCCTTGACAATTAAATTCATTATATATGCAACACACTGGACATGAAAATGCTCTCCATCTACCAATAAAGAATTATTTCTTGTCAATATCTTGATCAAATTTCTCACAACCATATCATTAGCACTAGCATTATCCACTGTAATAATATGAATTTGATTAATATTCTATTTTGTTAAACATTGATCAATCATATTAGTAATGTTATTGCTTGTATGTAGTGAAGGAAGAAAATAAAAATTAATAATTCTCTTTCTGCAACTTCCAATTTGTGTCTATATAATATGTTGTAAGACATAGGGGTGTAAATCGGACGGGTTCGGTGCGGGTTTGGGTTTGCCCAACCCTAACTCTCACTTCTACAATCTTTTTCCAACCCTAACCCTAACCTTTTCCTAACCCTAACCCTAACCCTAACCCTACATGTGCGGGTTGACTTCAGGTTAGGTTTTGGGTTGAAAGTCTTACAACCAGCTATCATATCATGTTAAATAAACTTCCATTATAAACAATTCAAACTAACATATTGGAATTCAGCAATAAAAAGTTCCATTGTAACAGATTGAAATCACCAAACTAACATATTGGAATCAAATACTAAATACATTTCAATTCACAGGAAATGAAATTGTCATCAAAGGTCCTTACACAATCCCATTGAGTTAAAGAAGCTATAATATCCTACAAAATCAATCATATGCAAAAAATATTTTTGGATATTAAACATTCACAAGAAAACTGTTTATTCACCCAACCAATAATAAGCAACAAACCCAACACATAAGTATCTTTAATCGTCATTCACAGTTCTTTAATCGCCATTCACACTTCTTTAACCAAATTGCTTCTTTAATCATGAAAGAATCAAATACTTGTATATTAGCATCTTTAAATTGTAATCTTAAATTTATACATAAGTTTTAACTGTATTTAATTACCTCAAACTAAACAACATTAGATGAAGACATTAAACATCATTATAGAATTTGAAGCAGTTTTCAAACAAAACATAGAAAATCAAAGAAATCTGAAAATTCAAGTTAAAAATGGAAAATGGGCTAAATATAAGCCAAATCTACAAGAAACAAAAAATAAAATTTACCTTGTAAGCAGTCGTAGACTCGCTGTTAGTGTATTGGGTGTCAGTCAGAGTAGGGGCATCGAGCAGAGCAAAGGCTTCAGGCATCGGCCAAAACAAGGGTGTCAGGTGTCAATAGAGCGGGGGCATTGAGTGGTAGTAGAGCACGCCAGCATGGGCTTTGAGCGGTAGTAGGGCAGGCTGGCAAGGGTAAAGGTTGTGGGTGGGTGCGAGCTGGGGCAGCAGGAGGCAGGAGCTGCAGGAGGAGGAATTGGGAAAACAAAGTAGGGGAGAAAGCAAGAGGGTTTTCGTCGGAGACTAGTTACTGCCTGGTTAGGAACTTAGGGCAGGAGGATTGGTCAGCGGTGGGAGAGGAGATTATGAATGACTTCTTCTTAGGGTAGCAAGCATAGTGGTGGGAGTGCCAGAGGAATGGCTTCTTCACTGATCCCAGAGGAATATCTTCTTCGCTGGAGGAATGGCTTCTTCTGTAGGGCAGCAGGCACAAGTGGGATTCGGCGGCGGAAACAATGAAAGGGAGACACGAAATTACGATTGCTACCTTCATTAGTGCCTTACATATATGTTTTTTATTTTTTAAAAATATATGTGTAGGTTCGGGCGGGTTGCCTAACCCCTTACCCACCCCGAACTCGGAGAGGTGTGGGTTAGGGTTCAGACGAAATTTTGTTTTCCCAACCAGGCTTAGAAAGCAAGTTTTGACAGGCGGGTTCGGGTTGAACCCGCCCAAACTTACACCCCTGGTAAGACACAAACATCCAATATTCTGAACTGAAATCTATATATCTATAGTCAGACACATGTTGAATCCTATTTTTCAAAACATCTTCTAAATTGTTCTGCTATATTCTGTATATTTGAAGACAATCTTTTAAAACTGTGGTTCTTGATATATATTTTAATCATGACTACATTCCTCACAAAAATCCTTAAATACTTCTTTTTCAACAAATTAAAATGGTAATTCATCTGTGCCAATGCTTTTTTACTTCTTTTTTGATCATATTTTCAATTAGAAATAGAAGCAGTGCCACAATCAACTTATGCTTGTGAGAATGATAATAATTGTTATCCTCTTTTCAAACTTTTATGAGGATTACATGAACATCTATCTAAGTGCCTTAAAAGCTAACTTATAAAAATTTTCCTTGGACACTTAAATTTTTCTTCACAATACTTACATACCCCTAAAAGCCAACTTTACTTCTTCATCTAACACCTAATCATAATGCTCCAAAACATGTGATTTTGGTACATATGCTTTTTTCCTTTTGCCTTTAGGAGCTTGACGATAAGAGGTTACTATGAGATCAACTATATTTGATCCCATGGTTGGAATTGAAGTTGCATTTACTGTTAAGTCCCTTAGGCTTGGCTTAAGCCAAGAGGGGATGGGTGAATTACCCCTGTTAATTAAATTTCCTCTTTTTGTGTACTTGTATGATTTGCTATGAGACAAATAATTGTAAAGATAAAGTGCAAGAAAATGAATCAGTTACATACAAGAGACATGTTATATAGTGGTTTAGGACCCTCCCTACTCCACTTTTCCAAGAGTAAGCCCTTTGTGCCTTGGGTTCCACTATCTCACTATAATGGAATATAAAATAGTGCACCTAGCACACTTCTAGATTTCAGTTCTAGGGGGCATAAATAATTTAACAACTGATTATGAGACACACTTCAATAATCAAATTGTTCTTCTTGATTCCACCTCAAGGGGGCATAAATCTTAGTACTTCTTGCACTTTTCTATATTCCAGCTCAAGGGGGCATATCAACTAAAAAGGTGATTGTGAGATATACTCAAATAATCACCCTTGTTCTTCTTGAGTTTGGTCTCCAACACAAACTCAAGGAATACACAAATAAAAATAAAAAAAGAAAAGGATTACACTTTTATACAATGCTTCTTTGTAAGCTTAGGGGAATTATTGATCTTTGAGCAGCTCTTTATGTTGTAGAAGATCTTTCCTTCCTATTATAGAAGAAGGCCTTGAGTGATGATTGTGAAGTTGGAAGCTCTTGAATGATATGAAGAAGGTTATGTGCTTGGCCTTAGGGTTGCAAAGAATTTTTTGAAAGTTAAAGCTTAATTCCCTATTTTGTTCAAACCTTGTAACTTCCTAACACTTCTGCTTAAATAGATCTTTTCAAAATCTTGACCATTGGAAATGGTTGGGTGGTAGTTCGTGGCTTTGCAATGTTTGAATTTTTGACCGTTGGAGTTGGCAGGCGGTACCATAGGCAGTTGCAGTATTCAGCTGCTCTCTAGGCGATATGACAGGCAGTATGATGAACCGGTTGTGGTCGAAATTTTGGCTTTTCTCCCATATCCATGTCTTTATCCACAAACAATTGTGGTATCACAAGCGACTACGGTATTGACTGTGCTCCAAGTGGTATGAGCTAGAATTATGGGCTTCCTAGGTGGATTCTCCTCTGATGTTTTAAAAGGTCTAAAGACAACTTAAGATCCTTTGAAGAAATGTGTTAGGTGATACATCATGGAGTCTCCGGCTTTGGTTGCGCTTGTGAGCGGTACTCATAGGCGGCTGTGGAGGTCCAGAGACTTTACTTCTTCCTAGAACACCTTTTCACCATGTGTTTTCCATGGGTGGTTGCAATGCAGTTGTAGGGAAGGCAATTAGCACAGGCAACTGTGATTTTGGCTACAGTCCTGTACTTGAAATTTTATGCACTTTACCAGTTTGTGAGCCTTGACATTTGAAATGAAAACTACACATATACATTCTCATCTTGCAAAAGTTCTTTTAATATATGGAACAATATTTCTTTTGAGGCACATGCTTTCGTTCTTTGCAAATATATCTCACTTAAGCAGTAACATTCAAATACTTTTACTTTAAACATCATGATCATGAAAATATGAGATGTTCTTCGAGTTAGAAAGCATTCATGACATGAAAAATTTTCTTTCAATTTATGTACTATAGTTTCAATGATATAATAATCTCATTAGCCTATTTCAAGTATATATTGATTCGACTTATCACAATATGATAGAACAAGTTTAATGCAATATGGATGATATAGTTTCTTCTTTTTCTAATCATTTATAAACATCTAAGTTTATTTCAAATGGACAACTTGTGTAATATCCTTGCAACAAATGTGCTTTGATAATGTAATCATATTCTAAGCATATTTGTTTACACTTCAACGCTCCCTAAACTTCGAAAAAGCATAGCTTCAATCAAGTCTAATATAAATTTTGTTGTCATCAAAATCATTCACCTATATCTACAATCTCTCCATTTTTTATGATAACAAAACTTGGTGACTTGTGATAGTTAAAAATCATGCTAATAAACAATATGCAAACTCCCCCTATCTATTTTAAATATGTAACCCTTTGAAGTTTGATTCCTTTGAGGTAAAAATTTTTCCTCTTTTTATATCATTCTTATTGAGAATGATAATAAGTAATATTCTCTCCCTTTTTGTCATAATCGAAAAGGTCTAGCAAATAGGGGAGGGGCTGTAGGACTTATTTTCTTTGTATTTTAGAATTTAAATCAACATCGTTGTGTCATTTTAACTCTAAAGGATAGGACATGTAGGCACCATTAATCAATATATGTAGTTTAACATCATGAACATGAGATTGTAGAAATTTTCATTAACATAGAGCACATTCATATCATGAGCAACATTTATTAACGTTTATTCAAATGTGATTTTAAGCAAAAGATAATTCCCATCAAGGGCTCAATTTATGCATAGCTTGTTAAACCTTATTAAAGATTACACAATATCTGACTAGGAATGAAACCATGAAGTTCCCCAAATAGGTTTAACATACACCTTTGGGAATATAATCATGTTAAATTTGAAGTTTCATTCAACCCAAGTAGAAATAAAATTTTAAAAGCATTTAACTTATTCAGAAGTTTTGAAGATATACAAACAACTTTGAGTTGAGTATTTATGAAATATCCCAATACCAGTATGTTAACTCGATCAAGTCAAGTTAAATCTAGTTTTTGAAGAGATCATTCCAATAATGTATGTATACTAATGCTTCAAATTATAATTCCTCGCAAGTGTATGAATTTATAATAGTATAGTGTGTAATGCAATGGTCAATCCCACAGAGAGCGATCAAATCGACTTAATTAATCTTAGTTACTAAACTGTTCTAACCTTAAAAAGAGTATATTTATAACTAAAAAAACATAAAATAATGTTTGGTATAATTTTAGAATTCCAAAAACTTAATGGAATGAAAGTAAATTAATGGCTAAATATAATACAGAGAGGTTAATAAGATGAAGAAGTTTAGGAATCCAATTTCACCACAAGATGATACCCCTTTGACAATGGAATGTTGGATTCAATGCTTCACTTGGGTTCGTTCTTTCAAAAGTAAGATTATTACCATTAGGTGTGCAAGTTTAAATTAAGTATTTTACTTATTCCAATTACCTATAATGTGTGGCATAATTAAGGTGAAAACTCATTAAGCTTAAGAACATAAGGACCAAAATAGGATGATTTAACATATGGTGTTTACCTTAATCATCTATCCTTCTCATTTAAGAGAGCGCATGGTTTAGTATATGGTGTCTAACTTAACCATGCTTTCATAATTAATCTAACTTATAATATTGGTGATCAAGTAAAAAAAAAGTTAAATTATTGCAAACAACATCATGAATGAAACAAAATCATATAGCATTAATAATATCCAACAATCCATAACAAAGAGTATCAAAAAGGATTACATCTTTACCCTAGAAAAAGAGATTTAGTTCATAAGAGAAAATAAAACAAATTCCCTAAAAAGGATGATGACAATGAAGAATATCTTCTCTTCTCTTTTTTTCTTACTTCTAATCTCTTCTTCTTCTCTACAAGAAAACTTTTAGAAAATCGGCCTCCAAACCTCAGATAAAACTCCCAAAATAAAAGTAAGAAGAACTCCCAAAAAATACTAAAATTTTGATTTAAAACCCAGGAAATACGCAACGCAGAAAATCAACAAAAAATATTGATCTGCTGTTGGTGTCGGCTTGCTGCCTAGCCATTGATAGTCTTTGGTTTGGCACTGGCTGGTTGTCTTGATTTTGTGTTGATTTTTCACTTCATTTTGCAGCTATTTTCTTTTCCAAACTTTGAGCTTCTATTTTTTCTTTTCTATTCTTTTTCATCTTTAAGACACTTACAAAATCTAACAAATGAGCATGAAATTCATCTAAAAGAGACAAAGATTTGCAAATGACTAAGCCTAATATGTAAAATATAGGTGAATGAAATTCACTCATCAAATATCCCAACACTTACTTATTTGCTCGTTCTCAAGTAAAATAGAAATAAAAACACAAAGGACATAACTATAACATAATAATAATACACAAACTCACAAAGAACACAATGAACATTGATCTTAGTCATTAATAAAAAACCTCCATAAAATAAGCATAGTTAAGAAGAACTATCAAGATATTACATATGTCTTTCAATTTTTAACCTGAGCCTTTTTCTTTTCACCTTATATTCTATGTGCATGTGCAAAAATTATAACCATTTCAATCTATATCTTTTCACACTTACATTCATTTAAGCAACTGAGTAGTATATATTCAATGCAACCCTAAGAATTTACAAATTAAACCAAAGATACAACTTTAAGATAAGCATTTGATATTTTTGTGGGCTTTATTACTATTACATTCCTCATATTTTTATTTTTATTTCTATTTTTGAATGCGATCCCTCCTATTACTCGGGCTGTATTACTATCACACCCTCAAACTTGTTTTCAGATGTGATCTCCCCTATTAACAAAGAGTTTTTACTCTTGTTTTTTTTTATTTCATCTAATGCGTATCTCAAAATAGTTACAATGCATTCTAGAATCAAAATTGAACATGCATATTTAGTCTCCTAAACTCATGCTAAGTACTTAAAAATTTCAAAAGAGATGGCTAATTCACTGTGATTAATATGTATAAGGAATTTGTAGCAAATTAGACTAAGAATTAAGTCAAGCATTGCAGACATTATGATTTATGTCCTTTTCAACCATAACTATTGCAAAATATCACATACATGTCATTGGTTTTATATGATGACCCTGATCCATGTTAAAAAAAAAAGACAAGTCAATTCAGCAAAACACTCAACATTAAAATTTAAACATGACACATAACTACTAAAACTAGATAAACCAACTAAACATACAACACACAAACTAAACAAACTGCAACAACCCCAAACTTAGACAAAGACATCCATCAATACATAACTATTAAAACTAGACAAACCAACTAAACACACAACATACTAACTAAACAAGCTGTAACTACCCCTAAACTTAGACAAAGACATCCATAAATAAAAATAAAATGCTAACACCCCCAAACTTAAACACAACATTATCCTCAATGTAGAATAAAGCACTGGATAACAAGGACTTCCCTAAAATGGGTGAATCACTCTTTTGAACTTTCATTATCCGCCCAACTTGAATCTTTTGTTGGTACATCAGGAAGTGTAGGTGGAGGTGGGAAGCGCATGGAGCTGTCGCCTGGTGATATATTGCAACTCTAGAGCATGGCAATAAGAGCATTATTGTTGTCCACTATATATTTGTACATCTTCCGCTGGTCCTTCATCATTTGCCTTGTACAACATTAAACACCTACGAGGAGAGTTTAGAGATCAGTAATTGAAGGTTCTTTAGAAGAAGACTCCCTCATAGGTCTCTACTGCGGAGAACTAGGTGGTGAAGATGAAGGATTTTCCCTTGCATTTCTATGCACTATCTTCTTGAACGTATCCATAACTGCATCATTGATGATCGGAAGAGGTTGTGGAAGTTCCTCTTGAGCAGAAGTAGGAACTCCAACCATGAGACACAACCAACAAATGAGTGAAAGGTGTTCTAGTCAACTTGTGAGCCTCCCAGTGATGAAAGAGATGATAGAGTGCTCGATCACTCAGCCCACTTTAATAGACAACCCAGTCTGAATAGCATAGTTAAGAACAACTTGCTTCCTTGTAACATCAGACACATGGTTGGAAGGCAATATTTTTGCTTAGATCAAATAGTGTTATGCCTTGCTTGTTGCCTCCAAATGCCCTCTTGGAAAAGTTATTATCCTATCATTTTGAGTCTTCCACTTATAGCCTGATTGAGCAAGGTAAGATATGATAGCATTATAGTCCGGTCCTTACTAAATCCAAGAGGAGTATTCATTTTCTTCAATATCATCCAACTCATAAACTTGATTAATAGTAGCTTTATCAAAAGGAACCATCTTACCACGCACCAATGCTTTAAGCTCTCTAGGATTTGCTCTAAGTTGTTCTTGGGCATTGGTATAAAACTCTCTAACAAGTGGCACCACTGCTGCCTCCGATTGAGTTGTAAAGTGTATCCAATGATGAGCTTGAATAAGGTCGGCTATATCATTGTAACTTGTATCCAAGCCTCTTTCCCTTATATCTTCTCAATTCATTAGGGAACTATTAAAAATATCTGCAGCTCATTCATTGAAGAATGTGAGCTCAGGTGGTGCATTAGGCTCTCTTATCCACGTCTTCCTTGAGGGTCTGACACAAGTAGATTTCCTTGGAGGCATGGTGATAATACTAGAAGGAATGGGGTAGCACAACACTTAGGCAATCAAAATGAATCAACTCTAGTAAGCTTCCTCAAGACCAAACCACACAACTCTATTTTACTATGAAAGAATAACAACTACCGATAAGAATATGTGCTTATACCATAAGAAAGAAGTCACTTTCTTTACCAAGGTAATTCATCAAACATATAGCATGCCATTAAAATTTTTCAATAAATGCCTTGATAGCTTTTCCAATTCAATCCCAATACACACCCACCCCTACCATATACAATCTTGCAACATGTGCTCAACAAAAACCACACACAACTTGGAACAAGCAATTCACCAAACATTTGATATGCACAACTTCAACAAAGCTCCATATACAAAAACCCAACTCCAAATCTTCTTAAACCACCACAAAAGCTAAGCACTTCACCAAGAAAGCCAATAAAAGAAAGATTGAGTTAAACCAAGTAACTTACTTGTGATCCCAAGAGATGTGCATAAAGTTGTTAACCTAACTCTTCTAAAAAAATGGTGAAGAAGTTGATGAATAGTGAAATGGGAGAGATGAATCTAAGGAGGGAATGGAAAAAAGAAAAATTTGTGTGTGGATCCTTGAGTTTTGGAGTGGAGGAATGGAGTTTAGGGTTGTGAGGAAGTGTTTTGGAGAGAAGGAGGGAGAGGGAGGTGAGAACTTGAGTGAAAAGGGGAGATGGAATGGGCGTACATGCATAGGGTATTAAGGGAAGCTGTGAGGTGGCGCCCCCTGTTGGCCTGTGCAATTTTTTTTCCTGAAATGTCCAACACTGGCGGCGCCTGCCCGCTACCTCCGCCTTGCTTCCTTGTGGTTTTGATGCCTTGAAACTCTCTTTTCTAGGTTATTTCATCATCCTATTTAATCTCCTTGCTTGAAATCCTTATTTATGTATTTAACCTATCAAACATGAAACAAAAATGTATTAAATATAGCAAATAGGATAATATCAGTGTAATCTACCTACTTAAAATCCAATCAAGTTTATTTAAATTAATGCAACTAGCCTACTTTATTAATACAAGAATATCACTACTTTTAGAAAATTAAAAACACTGAAAATAAACAGCGTGGGTTACCACCCAAGAAGCGCTTTATTTAATGTTTAGGCAAGATGAACTCCCTCTTTCTGTGAATTTTCAATTTCCCACACTTCGTTTATATGTAATTGCTTTTGCTTGCTTTGGTTGGCTAGGTAACTTCCCAGGTCTGTGACTCTGTACTGCTTCTGCAGTTTGTCTTAACTAAGTTTCCATCTTTTTCATGGATGTCTCCACGTTGTGGAACTTGGAATCAATGTTTTGGATTTTTGTTGCATGATTCTGGAACCTATTTTGTGTTGCTTGTATGAAACTTTGTATGATTTCTTCAAGCATAGGCTTTTTTGATTGAGGTTGAAATGAGATTCTAGTTTGATTCTGATTTCTTTCATTATTCCAAGAGAAGTTAGGATGATTTCTCCAACCAGGGTTGTAAGTATTTGAATAAGGGTCATTCCGTGGCCTTTAGTTGTAGAAGTTCATTGCATTAGCTTGCTCAACATCACCTACAAAATGTTCATTTGAATGACAAACATTAGGTGAATGTCCTGTACCACAAAAAGAACAAACCTTTGCTAGAGTAGGTTGTGGTTACTTTAATTACACCATCATTGAGCACATTGCTTTCATCTGCGTAGCCATTTCTGACATCTGCATTAATAGATCAGAATTAGCATTTACTTCATAAAGTCCCATAGATCTACCTCTTACACTTTTCATTTGAGAATTTGCTCCCAACATCTCTTAAAGCTCATAAGTTTCTTCCAAAATGTCTTCTCTCCCATGGCATCACTTGTAGCATTGTCAACCATGGCTTGGTATGGTTGTGCCATTCAATCATAGAAAAATTGGTTAAGCAACTCAATTGAATATCTATAATGAGAGCATTAAACCAAAATTGCTTTAAACCTTTCCCATGGCTCATGGAAATCTTCACCATCTAATTGAGAGAAGGTAACTATTTTGATTCTTAATTCAGCAGTTTTAGCATAAGAGTAGAATTTTTCAATGAACTTATTATAAACTGCTCCTCATGTTGTCAATGAGCTAGGAGCTATTGTCATAAACCATGTCTTGGATGTATTTTTCAAAGTGTATGGAAAACATCTCATACGTAACTGATCTTCTGTTAGCCCTGCAATGGAAATATTTGGATAGTTTCATAGAAATCATGCATGAAAGTCAATGGATCCTTTGAAGATAACCAATGAAAAGATGGAAGCATGTTAAAGTGAATATGTTTCAAGTCATAATTTCTAGCATCCTCATCTAACACAATGTGTGAAGGTGAAATCCCTATAGTAGGGCGTGCAAACTTTTTCATTAATTGCTCAGCTTGTTGCCCTGGTTGAGCCACTCAAATCTCCTCATTGTCAGTCATGTTTACTTATTCTCCTTAACTTAAAATCTCTGTTTCAATTTACACTTAGTAAGCAGGATTGTTTAATGGAAATAGAGTAGGGTTCAGAGATTTTCTTTTATGCATTCACAATACTGCAATAGAAAGAATGAAACAATTAAAAATAATCTTATATACAATTATATACAAAAATCTGACTAATCTTAATCAAATAAATTCGGAACCATTCCCTGGCAATGACACCAAAAACTTGATGGTTCAAATTATAATTTTTTGCAATGTACGAACATATAGCAGTATAGTGTGCAACACAAAGGGTCTATCCCACAAAGAATGGTCAAATCAACTTAATTAATCTTAGTTACTAAACTGTTCTAACCTTAAAATGAATGTATTTATAACTAAACAAACATGGAATAATGTTTGGTATAATTTTAGAATTTTAGAAACTTAATGGAATAAAAGTAAATCAATGACTAAATATAATGCAGAGAGATTAGCAAGATGAAAACGTCTAGGGATCTAATTTTACTATAGGATGATATCCCTTTGACAATGGAATGTTGGATTCAATGGCTCACTTGTGTTCATTCTTTCAAAAGTAAGATTATTACTGTTAGATGTATAGGTTTAAATCAAGTATTTTCACTCATTCTAATTACCTATAATGTATAACATAAGTGAGGTAAAAACCCATTAAGCTTAAGAATATATGAACCAAAATAGTATGGTTTAATATATGGTCTCTACCTTAACCATCTATCCTTCTTATTCAAGAGAGCTCATGGTTTAGCATATGGTATCTATCTTATCCATGCTTTGATAATTAATATAAATTATAATATTGGTGATTCAGCAACAAATGAGCATGAAATTCCTCTAAAAGAGGCAAGGATTTGCAAATAACTAAGCTTAACATGTGTAATATAAGTGAATGAAATTCACTCATCATCTACATATATCATCATTCTTAACTAGCAGGCATACATATGCACCATGACGTGATTCACAAATATATTCTCATTCCTTCATCTCTTAGGCTAAAGAATCTAAATAATTTTTCATTAAGCAAAAATGGAAATCAACCAAAAAAATATGAAAATTAGCTGTCTCCCCCCTTTTGGCAATCATAAAAATGACTTTTAAAAACCTGACATAATCATTCATAATCAGAATCCAAGCATAAAAGTTATCAAATCAAGATCCATACTATTCCAGGCAATCTTAGAAATGTATATCAAGTTTCATTAAGAGAGTACATATTAAAACTCACTACATGATCTCTTAGTATGAAATTCTCACAAAACATTACTTTCTCTCCCCAAAATTTCTCTACCCCCTTATACCACATAATTTATAAACATGAGAACTAAATCTCCAAGTTTCTCTCCTCCTACTAAGAAGTGGTGTGAGGATCTTGAGTAGGTAGAGATATAATAGGCTCCCCCTGAGTAGTAGCCTATGTGGTCATAAGCTTACCAAGTGTGAAAGTGGGCTCTAGATCTTGAGTAGTAGGGGTTGGAGCAGTAGAAGGGCTATGATCCATTGGAATAGTTGTGGAAGGTGTGGGAGATGTAGAGTGTGGAATCTTAAAATGTGAAAGAAGGATGTTTAGCTTCTTCTCCATGCATTGCATAGTGACTCATGCATTTTCCTTAGTTTGCCTACTTCTTCCCTTAATTTATTCACCTACAAAGAAAATCTTGTATATGCAAAGGATCTAGGAATGGTGTCTTCAGCTGAAGCCCTAGAGGATGATGAGTTTCTTTCAGCAATGGGGCTATGTCTGTCATGTCTCTCCTCTCTCTCTCTTCAAGCTCATCCTCCCCTTGGGAGGGTGCTCTCTCTTCTCCTTCTTCCTCCTCTTCACTGTCATCATCTTCTTCCATTTCTCTCTGATTTTTATCATTCATTTCTTCTTGATAATCTAAAACTTGGATACCCATTCCTTTTAGAAGTTTTTGTCTTACTCAATCCTTTTTAAGTGTAGAGACATACAAGCAAGACTCTCCAAGTATAGGAACATAAAAGTGCTCAAAATGTTTTGTCATCCATACACCGTAAGGCACTATATGATCTGTTCTTTGAGGCATATAACCAAATGCAGTGAATAGAATTCTAGGAAGGCTAACCTTCTGATACATACAAATCTTCCATAGAATCCTTGCCTCACTAGCAGTAACCTACTTAGTGCCACCAAACTTAGGCATTATCATAGCCTTCAACACCTTCCGGGGCATCCTAAGTTCAATTGTGAGATCTTTTGTTCGCACATAGGTATGAGCAGAGGTGTAGACTGTGCCCATTGATAAATTGTTGAAAATGTCTTCTTTATCTAACCCATCTTCATCCTCTTCATCTGGCACACCTAGTATTTTTCCAAGGTGTCTTTCAGGAGATATCAGATTTGTTACAAATTGCATTTGCACTCCTTTTACCATGAATGCATAAGTACTAGGCCTCCAGTTGAAATATAATATAAGAACCAACTGTAAAAAGTCACTCCACCCTTGATAGTTTATCATTGCACGAATGTCTGACTTGCATCTATCAAGGAAACCCAAATCTATCTTCTTTTGTATATGTATAAGTCTTCCAAGCATGGAGGTATAGAATTTAAACTTTTTATCCTCCCCACCAAAGTAGTAGGCTGGTAAATCTTAGGGCTCAAATTTGGTTATAGGCACCTTCCTTCCATCTATGGATTTTAGATTAAACAGTTTCATCCCTTCTTCATTCCTGTTAACATTCACTTCTACTCCTCTTTCACTTTCATTCACAGGTGTAGAAGATGAGGGATTACCTTGTGTCTGATTTGTAGTACGAACTCTCCTAGAGCTAGATGTGGCTCTAGATGTGGAAGGTTGGGATGTAGAGGCTCCTCCTTTTGTTCTTGGCCTCTTCATTCCTCTTTAGGGTTTGATTACCATTGTTAGGCTTATTATATATGATTTTGATGATAATAAAACTTGTATTAAGAAGAAATAATATATGTGCTTAAATCATTAACAATCATATGCATAATTATTATTTAATAAATGTTAATTGATAATGTAAAATACAATCATGAATGTTTAATTAAGAAAGCATATATCTTTTACTTCATGGTACGCTTAATGTTAGTTATCATTCTTTAATGTGTTAATTTGTTGAATCATATTTAGCACTATACTCCATTGAGTTTTCATATTATGTGCTTAAATAGAAATGTAATATTATCCCTGCTCCACAATGTGTGCAAATCACATGAGGATATATACATTTTGATTATATGATGCTAACAACGTAACAAGTGCAGAAAAAGTTCTAAGTATAGGAATACATCTACCACAACCATTTGCTATGTTTTAAATGAATTATATTGAAGAATACAACTTGAGGAGAAAGAAGAAGAAAGCAGAGGCTTTGGAGATAAGCTACAAGAAGCTTGCTTTGTCTGTTAAACCCAAAGAAAAACTTCCATAGACAATGCAATAACAAAAATAATTAAAGATGAAATCATGATTAGAGAGCTTAAACTGCAAACTATCCATTAGCCAGAGTTTGTTTGAGATAAAGTAAGAAGGAGTAATCTCATCAAGAACTCAGACAAACGTGGAAAGAAGAAAGACAAAGAGACAGTCATCTTGACAACTATACAAAAAGGGAAGAAACTTTGTTTAACCAACAATGTCAAATGAATGGATTCGTCCAAGGATAAGAAAATGTAAAGACAAGTAGAAGTAACTTTATATGAGCAAAGACGGACAAATAAAAAATGAAGTAAGCAAGAAGTTGCAAAAATAAACTCCATCTGTTGCTCAATTTTGACTTCATTTGCGGTATCAAAATGTGTTTGTAACTTACTATAGACAAAGTAGAAGATGAAGTAGAAGTGACAAAGTGAACATAGACGAAACTGCATAGACAAAGTAGTCACTTGGACAAGTAGACTTTAATGCATAAGCATATTCGTCTGCAACTTACTACAAAAAAATCTGTAGATGAAGTACAGAGCTTAATTCATCCAAGATAAAATAAAGCAAAGTTCGTCCATCACTTTCTACAAATGAATGATGAAAAAAAGAAGACCATTTTTACTTCATCTGTTCAAGCAAGACAAAGCAGAGTTTTTCTGTCGATCAGTTCGACTTTGTCTATGGTGCCAGAATCCGTCTATTACTTACTATAGACAAGTTACATTCACGAAGGATCGACTGATAAAAAAACTCATGGGAGAATTTGTCTAAAGACTTATGACTGAAAAATGTAGACAGAGAGGTCGTGACTTGTTCAAGATTGATTGATTTATGTGACTTGCATCTAAATGACATCTACACTCATGCTTTTATTGTGCAAACTTGTTTCAGTCACCATTTTTAGTAACAAGCAGCACTGCAAGTTTTCAACTTGTGTTAAGTCAAAACAAGAAAAGGCATTTCAATAACAACTCATCTTCATCTCTATAAAAAAATGCATTACAGCAGCTCAAGATTCATCAGAAGGCATACAATCTAATGATAGAAATCACAATGGTCTTCTTTATTCAAAGCTACTCTCATTCTTACATCGATCTCAACCTTCTCCTCTACAACAGTCTTGTTTTTGAAGAAGCTATTTAAGGAGAAAAGCTGGGATGATTCAAAGGTGGTGAAGGAAGACATTTTAAATGAGCATAATCTTATGCAAATCCTTTTACCCATGGCCAAGAGCTTAAACCTTCAATTATATATCCTTGAGCTTTAATCTATAAATCTTTATGGCCATTTATTTTACATTTTGAGAAGATCACTTTATATTATTAGAACTGTAAAAGATCTTATCTTCCCCCATGCTTAAATGTGTATTAGTTTTTTAGTTAATCTGAAAAGCAAAGAATTGGTGGTGATCTTTAGAAAACCTTCAAGTTTGTTGGTGATCTTCATAACCAGTGAGTTTCTTGGTGAGCTTGTGAAAACTAGAAAAGTGTTAGGAGCACTATGTTTATGCCCCCTGGAGCTAGAATCCAGAAGAGTTCTGAAAGCACTATATTTATGCTCCCTAGAATTAAAATTAAGAAGAGTGCTGGGAGCACTATATTTACGCCTCCTAGAGTTGGAATCCAGAAGAGTGTTGGGAACACTATATTTATATCCCATAGAGTAGGAATCTAGAAGAGTGTTGGGATTACTATTGTATTTCCAATATATGAGATATAGTGAAACCCAAAGCATAATGAGTGTGTACTCTTGAAAGAGTGCATATAGGGATGGGGTTTCCAAACCACTATAAAAATTGTGTTATTTGTGTATATTTGTTTACTAGCTTTATCCTTCATGCATATTACTATTTTATTAGTTACTTTACAATACACCACACATAAGTATGAAAAGAGGAAAATGATTCAATGAGGGTTAAGCAATGAATTTTCATAAACCCATTCACTCCTCCCCACTTGGATTAAGCCATCCTACGGGACCCAACAACCGCTACTTTAGGTGCTATAGTAATGTAGGAAAATGGGTGGAAATAATGAAAATCTAAGGGAATGGCACTTTTGGAGAGTTTGGATTCAAAGGCGGAAGGCTTTTGGATTGTAGGTGGTTGAGAGAGATGAATAAGGTGAAAATAGAAATTAACCATTGTGCTAGATTTTACCCTTTCAAATCTCCATGTGGCAGGAATTCAGGCACCTGGGTATGTAAAAGCTTGCGGACCAGGCAGCTTTGCTCCCAAAAATGAATATTCCTAGAATTTTTTGAATTTCTAAACTCCTAATTCATTCTATTCTCTCAATTCTTTTCTTCTTAATTAGCACACATCTTCCTAATCATTTAAACTCAATTTTGAATGCATCACATCAAACATATATCAAGCACTCAATGTTTCAAACATTTCGAACACACACTTTTTGAATTTTGATTGTGAATAACCTTATGTTTACCATATTTTCAGAATTTATGATTTCATAAGGATTATTTGTGATAATGACTTCATGAATGATATCACTTGTTGGAATTTCTTAAATCTATTTAGTCAAGTTTAGTATGTTTATAAAATCATAGACACATAATTTCAATCATTTTCAAAATGTATTCAATTAACCATCATTCAATCATCTCATTCATACATCAAGTCATGAGAATAAAGGAATTTCATCCATCTTGAAATTATTCATCACATGAGCATTATCATCACTTAAGCACATACTCAATTATTCATTCCATATTATCACAGTCATTTCTTAATTTCATTTTCAATCCTAATCTTGTACAAACATTGAGTCAAGACAAATTACACAAGATCTATCTAGGAATC
>JAYJMB010033586.1:63456-81954 GCA_036873735.1 Pouteria campechiana
TTCTTAATTTCATTTTCAATCCTAATCTTGTACAAACATTGAGTCAAGACAAATTACACAAGATCTATCTAGGAATCAAATGCCTAAACTTTGAAGTTTCCCAAATAGGATTAACATATGCCTTGGGACTGTAATTATGTTAAATTTTCTTTCACACCCAAATATAGATATAAACGTTAAGCCATATACATCAAACCATATCAAATCAATAATTATCAAACCATTCCTAACATATATCATACATAACATAACAAATACAATATTTAGACTTGTCAATGCATGACCCTATGTATTATATCTGTTATGCCCATTCTTCCATGCACAAAGACTATCTAGTGATAATGATTTTTGTACGTGTGTGGAAATGTTAGCAAGTTGAGCATTCATAGAGACTTCTCAAAAGTCATGCTTTCATAGTTCAAAAACAATGTCTATTTTTCTTATATTCATCAATTAAGTATTCAAATTTGGCAAACATATCTCCTTGGTCACCTTTTTTTTCTTGTATTTTGAATTTGTTGTTGTTGATGCTGCTTTTAATTTTTTAGACTTTGCCATTTTATTGAATTTTACATCTATCTTGGATAGCAATCATATGAAGCTCTTCTCTTCCTTCAGCTCGAATTTGCAAACTAAAGAAGTGATTTGATCTCTCATTATACTTTTCCTCTTTGTGCTTATTTCAAGCTTTTCCTGCATATACTTAGAATTCTTTTGCATAAACCTTTCATTAGTAGATCAAGAGTGAGTATGAATTTATGCTAATCATTTAAATCACTGCCACTGCTTTCTAATGGACAAAGTAGAATCCACTTTGTCTCTTTGGATTTTATGGTCACCAGGAATTGATAAAGCCTTTCATATTAATGCTCTAAGAGCTTCTTTCAATTCATACAGGGCTTTTTATAGGTAATGATGAATACTGGGCATTGCAATATGCATTTCATTTTCCTGAACAAATCATTTGATGAAGCTCATTTAGCATTCAGTAAATCTTTTAAAGTTTTCATATGAATGTTAGTAGTGACCTTGTGTTTGCACAATTGGCATTGATGTAGCTCTTTGACATTTGCAAAAACCTTAGTTTCTGATAAACAACCAGACTCATCGACCAACTTGTGATTTCTCATCTAGTTTTCAATGATGATTAGTATGATATACGTATTTATATATTTCTAATTCAAAAATTATCATTTATGCAAGATGGTGCTATGTGAGAAATAAGTGCATAAAGGCCTTAAATATAGAACATAAAAATCATAAGGAGGTTTGAGCTAGGATTACAATACATGTTTTTACCTTTCCTCCTTAGCCTTTGGCTTCTTTGAACATTTTCTTCTTCATCCGGTATGGGGCTTGGTAATTTATCTTTTGTTCATCTTCTTTCTTCATTTCATAGCTCCTTGATGAGAATGTAGCAGTTGTTCCTTTGGAGAGAAGAATGTCCTTTTTTGATAGTTTTCTCTCTATTATTTGAGGAAATTGCTCACTTTCTCCTTTTGATAAAGACTTCTTCTTCATTTTCTTCAAACCCATTCCTATTTTTTCTTTTTATTCTCTTTTCTTCCTTTCTATTATTTTTCTTCTTTTTACTATCTTCCTTTTTTGCCTTTTTGTCTACATGCCCACCTTCAACTTTGGGACTATTTTCTACATTCCAAACTTCATTTTATCTGCAATCTCCTTCAATAATTTGAATTTGTTCATTTTCTTCTTGATATTTATCCTCTTCCACTTGTGAATATTTTTTTGTATTTCCATCTCTCATAATTTCATCATTTTTTTGTTCTTCTTCTTCTTTTGGAGATTGTTCCCCCTCAGCTAGTGCTCCTATAATTTCTTCTTCTTTTTGCTACTTTTTCTTGTCTTCTTCTTTTTCTCTTTCTTCTTCTGCACTCATATTCATCTCAATAGGGAAATTAATATCATCTTACAACAAATTAATTTTCCCCTCAAAAATTATCTTAAGCTTATACAAGATTTCTTTTGCTGTTTTACAAGCTAAGATATACTTGCATATGGCGGGGCAGGAAGCATGTAGTAAGGCATTCATAGCCTTGCTCTCTCTTCATCCTTGGTGGTGCTAATGAAAATAGTTTTCCAAATCTCAATGTCATTGGCCATAATGCTTATTTTTGACCTCCTCTTCCATTGTGCAAAATTTATTTCATCAAAATATAGAAGTCGAGTGGTGGAATATCCTTCAGAGAAGATAGAGAATGATAATATTGGATTAGCCATTTGGATATCTACAAGTGTTTATGTTGCTTGCTCTGATACCAATTATTAGGTCCATTAGGCTTGGCTTAACCCAAGAGGGAAGTGGTGAATTAGGTTTATAAAAATTTTTTGCTTTACCCCTGTTAATTAAATTTTCTCTTTTTGTGTACTGATGTGATGCACTATGAGATAAATAATTGTAAAGATAAAGTGCAAGAAAATGAATTGATCACATACAAGAGATAATATATAGTGTTTTGGGACAACCTTCCTACTCTACTCTTCCACTAGCGCACCCCTTGTTCCTTGGGTTCTACTATCTCACTATAATGGAATATAAACTAGTGCACCTAGCACACTTCTAGATTTCAGTTGTAGGGGTCATAAATAATTTAGCAATTAATTGTGAGGCACACTCCAATAATTAAATTGCTCTTCTTGATTCTAGCTCAAGGGGACGAAAATCTTAGTGTCTCTTGTACTCTTTAGATTTTAGCTTTAGGAGACATATAAACTAATAAGTTGATTGTGATGTATACTCAAACAATCACCCTTGCTCTTCTTGAGTTTATTCTCTAACATCAACTCAAAGAATACACAAATAAAAATAAAAAAGAAGGATTACACTTTTATACAATGCTTCCTTGTAAGTGCAGGGGAAAACTTGATCTTTGAGTAGCTCTTTGTGGTATAGAAGATCTTCCCTTTGTGTTGTAGAAGGAGGCCTTGAGTGATGATTATGAAGTTGGAAGCTTTTGAATGATATAAAGAAGGTTATACGCTTGGCCTTAGGGTTACAAAGAATTTCTTGAAAGTTAAAGCTTAATCCCCTATTTTGTTCAGCCCTTATAACTTCCCAACACTTATCCTTAAATAGATCTCTTTAAAATCTTGATTGTTGGAAATGGTCGGGTAGTAGTTTGTGGCTTTGCAACTTTCAAATTTTGACTGCTGGAGTTGGTAGGTGGTACCGTAGGCAACTGCAATATTCAGATGCTCTCCAGGAAATATGATGAATCGACTGCAGTTAGAATTCTGGCTTTTCTCCCATACCCATGTCTCTGTCCATTGGCAGGCGATTGCGGTATGTGCAGGCAGTATGGGCTTGCTAGGCAAATTCTCCTTAGATGTCTTAAGAGGTTTGAAGATAGCTTTAGACCCTTTGAAGAAATGTGCCCGATGGTACATCATGGTGCCTCCAACTTCAGTTGTGCTTGAAGGTGTTACCTACAATTGGCTGCGGTATCGGCTATAGATGTCCAAGGACTTTACTTTTTTCTGGAACACTATAGGCAGTTTCTGTAGCCAACTGCGATGAGTCTGTAGGGCAAGCGATTAGGATGGGTGGTTGCGATTTTTGCGATTTCAGCTACGATCCTGTACTTGAAATTTTAAACATTTTGCGAGTTTGTGAGCCTTGACATTTTTCATACAAATTTCCTTTTTTATTTTCTTTTGAGATTTTCACATTGACTATTTTGATATGAAGGCTACACATATACATTCTCATATTGCAAAAGTTCTTTTAATATATGGAATAATATCTCTTTTGAGGCACATGTTTTCATCTTTGCAAATATATCTCACTTAAGCAGTAACATTCAAATACTTTTACTTCAAATATCATGATTATGAAAATATGAGATGTCCATCGAGTTATAAAGCATTCATGACATGAATAATGTTCTTTCAATTTATGTACTATAGTTTCAATGATATAATAATCCCATTAGCCTGTTTCAAGTATATATTGATCTAACTTATCACAATATAATAGAATAAGTTTAATGCAATATGGATCATACAATAACTTCTTTTTCTACTTGTTTAAAACATTTAAGTTTATTTCAAATGGACAACTTGTATAATATGCTTGCAACAAATGTGCTTCAATAATGTAATCTTATTCTAAGCATATCTGTTTGCATTTCAATGCTTTCTAAACTTAGCAAAAAACATCATAACTTAAATCAAGTCTAAGACAAGTTTTATTATCATCAAAATCATACACCCAAATTTAACATTTACCTCATTTATATCTTATTCCATATTTTGAGTAAACCCTAATGCAAAATTTTAACATAATAAATTTATATAAATAAATAAAATGACAAAATGCATTTAAAAACTATATGCACAAACTATTAACATTCAACACAATTCACTACAACTTCTAACATTAAAAAATTCTACTAGGAAACCCCAAAATATCTACCACAAAATCATCAACAATATTCACCATAAATCTTAAACATCTACCAATAATCAAGCACTACCAATAATGAAACAATATTTAACTATCTAAATTTAATAATAAAAATTTAAAAGTTATCATGTACCTGAAAATTGGAATAGGTTTCACTATTTGGGTTATTCTGTTTGGTAGCAACAACAATGTTGCAGCAAAGGTTAGCAGCAAGGGTTGGCAGGTTAGGGGTGCAACAGGGGTTTTTGGTCAAGTATTAATGGGGTTGGCAGTAGCGGTCGCCGGTCGGGGGTTGCCAACAACCTCAGCTTCCACACAACTTCCAAAATGGGTTTAGGACCTTTGGGTTGTCAATAATAGATAGAAATGATTTAGGTTATTAGCAGCAATTAGCAAGATAAGGAAATGGGTTTCGATCACTGACAGTAGAGGAAATGAGTGGGTTTGGGTTGCTAGAAACAAAGTCTCTCCAGTCAAAAGAGGAAATGAGTTTCCCCTTTCTTGTTTCTGACTCAGTTTGGGGTGTAGGTTGGTTTAGGTGGCCGAAAAAATTGCCAGTAGCCAGATGTGAGGGAGACATCTTTCTTCATCGATGGGATGACTTAGGAGACAAGGTAGGAGGCTTTGGCTATTTGGTAGCAACGATAACAGTGAGGAAATGGCTTAGGAGTTTGGAGATGGACAATGGATTGTCACTTAGTAGTGGCTAGCTGCGGAAGGGAAAGAGTAGCTAAGCTCTCTGTTCCTCTGGAAAGTGTATGTGATGAGCTACGATGGTAGGTATAGAAGACTAGAATGATAATCATATATTTTAGGGTTTACATGTTTAGAAGATGCCATTCAGGTGGGTTTCGGGTTGGATTTCTCTCAATTCAAAATAGACCCCGATTGGAATTTAGGTTGGGTTCAAACTAAATTAGAAACCCAAATTCTAAAAGTGTTGAACTCGAACCCTAAAAAAAATTGAGTTGGGTCGGGTAAGTTTGGGGCAGCCCAACCCAAGTTGCACCTTACTTTCAGATATTTGAAGAAGGAGATATGCTTCCACTAGAGTTATATTTGCCAAATATGTGAGGACACATTAGGTCCACATTATCGAAGAAGGCCTAAGCCTTGGTATTCACTAGCTTTTTTATATATGAAAATTTTGACATTTTTTTATATAATTGGATATTTAGTTCTCTATATATTCATTTATTTTGTATGAGATGAGTAAGTTAAGAAAAAAATTTGATTTCAAGACTTCGGCCACATCTAAATTTAATTTAATTAAGGTTTGTTGTCATCTATCCAGTTCACTTATTTCCATGTTTCTAGCTTGTAAATTGTTTAAGTAGGCCCACCTATAGTCATCTTCTGGATTTCCTAATCATTTTTTGAAGGCAAAAGAAAGAAAGAAAATAAATGAAAATATTAAGAAGACATTGGCCTTGAATGGTTAAAAATTAATGCGAAATGTTTATGTATATAGTTCATTTTGAGTCAAAAAATTATACATACATGGTTATAAATGTGAAAATTGATTTCAATTTTGTGTTTACAACTGCTATTTGAATTGATATATAAAATGTAAAAATATAATTAACTAGGATAGTCTAATATCTTTCATGGTAAATGTAGGATTTTTTTTTATTTCATGTGGAAATATATTACCAACTAAAAAACATTTAGTTATTCATTTTTGGTTAAATTTCTCATTTTGGAAACTCTTAAGAGGGCCATTTTTTCCTATATTATATGAAGGTGAATGTTAATGTATGATCCTAAATTCTAATGTTCATTTTATAAGTAAAACTCAAAGTTGAACACTAATTATGAATTAAAATAGCATAAAATTTGTAAATAATAATTAAGTTGGCTAAAATCAGAATGCTTGTTAGGATTCAATTTCCACAATAAGGATGAATTCCAACTTTCAGCTCTTCGTTCAAGCCAACTAGAGCTCCTCTACCTGAGAATCAGGAATTGCCAAGAACAAATGCCTTTTCTCTAATTTTTCAGTCTTGCGTTGTTTTTAGCTTATTTGTTTTGTTTTTTTGGTGTGTGGGTGCATTTAAAAGTAGATATATTTTTTCCATGATCTTTTTACATGTTTTTATGGATTGACATAACACTTTAACCATTTTTAATAACCTTACTTTTTCTTATACTTTTTATATTTCTAATCATTCTTTTTAATTTTTCTTTAACCATTTACTTATTGTCATCTCGTGTTTATTAACATAACCCGTACACCTAATACACACTCTTTCAAATACACTATGTCTAGACATAGAGAGTTGTATCCAGATTGGTAAGTTGAGAAGGCTTCACATTCTAATGCTAAAATTTTGACATTAAACATTGTAAATGTGGAGAACAGTTCTATAACAAAATAAAAGAGAACAAAAAATGGAAAAGATTTGGAACAAATGAGAACAATCTAGTGGGCGAAGAGGATAACAAGGTTGCTAAACTTTGGATCAACCTAAAGAATAAATATTTTGATCCTATTAGCTTAACTAGGAAGAAATCAGGACTAGGTGATCTCTTTTGTATTTATACATAAAAGAAACCAAGAAGAAACAGGTAATTTGGCTTGCTCGACTCTCCTTATAACCATAGGAAGCCTAAAATAGATAGGTGACTTTGATTGAATCACAACAGGATTTGACTCGATTAGTTACAACTTAGTGACTTAGTAACTCGGCTATCTCATAATCCCGAGAGAAGCCTAGAAAGAATGAAACCAGGTAGACTGGACATTTTGGATTCAATGAGTTATGACTCAATGAGGGCTCATTTCTCTCAATTACTCATGAGAAGCTTAGGAAAATTGATATTAGACTGATTACATTTAACTTAGCAAGTTACGTATAGGTGACTCAATGAGGGCTTAATTTTCTCCATTACCTATAAGAAGCTTACAAAAAGCAGGACCAAACTAGTTGGATTTGACTCAATGAGTTACACTTGGCTCTCTCAATTACCTGTAAGAAGCTTAGGAAAAGCAAAACTAGCTTAAGCAACTCATTGACTTAGCAAGGATTCAAATCTTTCAATTGCCCCATGAGAAACTTAAGAAGAGTGAGATCAGGCTGAGATTAGGTTGAATAGTTTTGGTTTAACCAAAGTGGCTTTTATAGGGTTGACTAAGTGACTCAATCCTAGACTTAGGCAAATGGACTATTTGAATGAATATTATTCTCCAATATCCCGTGAAGAATGAAAGTGGGCAATCTCTGTCATTTAACCTATGAGAGATCGTAGATTTAGGTCACAAGCGACATGCTTATGGTTTGGAGGGGTTTGAACAACTTGAATAGTATGAATTAAACTTAATTAACTGAGATTAAGCCTAATTATAATTACTGTTAGTGATTCTCTCTAAGTTCTCTACACTAGATAACTTGAAATGACCAATGGATCTCATATCATCATCTCCATAATCCATGGGCTTCACATCTTTATGGGGCCTACTGAGTTTCAACTCCACTAATGGGTTCCTCTGTAGGGGCAATCCAATCTCATGATCAAGAGAATAATAAATCCGGGAAGTTCAACCTAGGAATGGTCATCTTCCTTGTTTTATTCAAGTCAAGAAGCCCATAATTAATAGAAGCTCCTCTTGCTCAATGTTTGGCATAGAACCCATCAATGGAATTTATATTTTCTTATTTTATTAAGTTTTAGAGATTTAGTCCAAAGAGAAAGAGTTTAAGAAGGTCCTAAGTTTGTTATTCAAGCTTCCATAAAGCATTCACGGCTACCATTCTTGAAGTGACAAACCCACTACATCATAAGATAATGGGATGCACTTATGCACCATAAAGAGCACTCACATGGTTTGTTCTCAAGGCCAATCAAGCAGCCATGGTTATCATGGAGACAATGAGGACTTGCCTCGTAAAGAAAGAAGATCAAAATGCTAAGCTTCAATTTTTCTTCACTGCTGTGGAAGAAGAAGCTTCAAGAAGAAGAAAAGAGTCTGTCTTGAAGAAGAAAGAAGAAGAAACTCTCTGGAATAAGAAGATTGATTGTTAATTTTTCGAAAATCATGCCTATGATTGCCACTAAAGTAATTAATGTGGCAAAGCACCTTGGCATGGTGGAGCCTACTTGGTGGCTTAGCAAAGCCTTAGTGGCATGGTCGAGCATAGTGTGGTGGAGCCTTGTTGATGTTGTGGAGCTTTTATGGCATGACCAGACTAGGTGTGCCAAGGCCCTGTTAGTGTGGTGGAGCCTTAGTGTTATTGCTAAGCCTAGTGTGGTAAAGCCTGTTGATTGGACCTGGACCTGGCATGGCAGAGCCTTTGTAGGTGTGGTAGAGCACTTTGGTACGGCGAAGCTCGGCATTTCAGAACACCTAGGGTGGTGGATCCTAGCTCTACCATACCATTGGACTTAAGCAATTTTCATTAATTGCATTTTCATTCGAATGGCCTAATCCGAAAAATTACTTTTGATAGTCCATTTTGAAATACCAATTAAATACATCACATTGCTAACAACACGTTGGATGATTAATTTCTTGTTTTGAATTACAACCGGTATGATTTAAACCACTACTTGTATAAACCAAGGGCACTTGATTTCACTTAGTGGTTTTAAGTTATCCAACAGGTTCCCATTTCACTTCTTCATTTTAAAGAATTATTTATGAAATTAAATGTAAAAATTTAAGCTATATCTCTGTCCATGTTTTTCGCATTTTAATTTACAGTTCCCTTCTTCCCTGCCTACACATGCATATAAGACGCTCCACTCTTCTCCGCCACTTTCTTCCCATTTCCATGGGTAAAAGTTCACTGCATATAACAAATTTATATGTGAAGAATATTCGTTTATAAGTTATAATAAATCATTTTAGCTTATTTTAAAGAATATGAAGTACGGGTGTAAATTGGACTGCCCAACTCAACCAACCCAAAAATGGATTTGATTAGGTTGGAGAAATGGAAATATTTGGTTGGCAAAATTAGTTTGATCCCACCCGATTTGTGAATCTGGATAGTTAGGGTTGAGTTGATGATGAGCTAAATTGACCCAACTTGATTTTAAATGTACCTAAATTAGTTAAACTACCTTATGGCTCTGCATGCTCGTTCATTCCTCACATCTATTTTTTTTTATTTCAGCATTTAAAATTAATTTTTAATTCCTTATGTTGTACTTGACATAAAATATTTACTTAAAATGAATTGAAAATAAATATTTTCTATAATCAATATAAAAATCTATTTCTCAACACAATTCAACCCAACCTCAACTTGATTTTCTTAAGATTGAATTAGATTTGGGTAAAGATTCTAAAAGTACAATTAGAGTTGAGATTTGATTGAAATTTTGCAAATATGGTTAAGCTTAGATTGGTCCCAACCCGAGTGAATCCGACCTCGTTTACCCCTAATAATAAGGCTACATGAAATTCATACCGGTACAAATTAATTAATTTAGATTGAAGTTCCACCTTTTAAAGAGATTTAAGAGAATACTTTTCTTAAAAAAAATTTAGGTGACCACTATCCAATAAATAATGATATGAAAGCTCACCTCCCTTCCTAATATGGTAACCTAATTTTCAACCTATAAAGAAAATCTTATATAAATTAAAATTTTTATAATAGTATAATTAAATTTTAAAATCTAAAGTAGTAACAATGTAAAATTTAAATTTAAATCTAACATAGATTAATTCAAAAATTATTAATTGAATTGTCGAACCCAAAAGTCAATCTAAAGTAACTGAAATTTTTCAAGGTTAAATTAGAGTTGACTTGAGGTTTAAAATGGTGAGTTTGACTAAAAAGTAAGAATTTTGCTAAGGGTATGCAATGGGGGCTATATACTTCCTACACACCCTCCTATGCTTAACCAAATAAGTAAAATGGCACGTGTCAAATTATATGATGTAATAGAGAGTGCGTTAAAGAAAAAAATAAATAATTATAATCATAGAGCTATTAGGTTGGATATTTTAAAAAGTAAATAAAAAATTATATATATATATGATTAAAAAAAGGAATGCACAACTTTTCATCCCTCCCATTTGGAGCTCAAAAGATTATAACCTATTTCCAAATCGGTATCAATGACTCATATACCGTTGCCATTCACATAAAACTTAAACTCTAACCTTAATTTTTATTATAACCTCATTAGTTAAATTTTAGGCTGAATTAGGGTTAAAATTTTAGCATAATTAAATTTTTTATTATTAATCAAGTATAAAAATAAAAAAATAATTTACTGAGCATATCAAAATAAAAGAAAAAGAATTTGCACAGAAAGGCGTTGGACTCGCAGGCAACAATCATTTGTCCTTGGAGAAAACGTGGAATTTGGAATTTGGCATCGTTGGAAAAAGATGCGCGCAACCATTTCGACCGCGACAAGACCGAGGCGTTTGTAATTTGTGGTAGGCGCAGCCTCCGAGTTTCCATCCAACCTTGTAAAACCCGTTGTCCCCCTTACACATGCCCACCATATCTGTATGTAAGGACTGCCATCGGCCCACCTACAGTAACTCAAAATTGAACCGTCCAAAATTTAGGATCCATTTGCATTATGTAATTGGCTGATTATTGAAATCTAAAAATTCTCAATTATGGCTTTTTGCACTTAACTAGTCTATTTTCCGAAATTGGACGGTTAAATATGAGTAATCTTCTTCCACATGTTTAATTCAGGAGTGCCTACGTATCAACTACCATGACCGCTAGACTATTAAAAGAGCAACCTCTCCAAGAATGCTGACATGCGATGATTAGGGCGAGGGACAGGAACGGGAAAATTGGAAATACAGTACATCGAGGTGTACTTTACAGGAGAGTGCAATGTTCCTCGTTTTTGAATTAATTGAATTTTCCAAATGATCTAATCCGTTCACACGTGGAAATTATTATTGATTATGAAATAAGTTTGTTATTTGATTGATTTTATCTGTATAAAAGGAAGAATAGTTCAAACGAATGAAATATTAGCACATGGATTTTTTCTCGACCTTATCGATTCATCACCAAGGTGAGAACTTGATTGTTTGACGGCCCAATTTTTAATTAGTGGACCACGTGATTCCGAAACTACCCTGATGACCGAGCCACATCAGCACGTGTGACCGCGAGTAGTACTTTATCAACTCCATCCGTAGTCGTGCGAGCAACATGTTCGCTACACGCGCTCGGCGCTTCTATAAAAGCCCAAAACGACGGTAAACGGCATGTTTTGCTTCAGCCAAAGGAGGGAATCCGAACTTGGCCGAAAAGCTGAGTTGCAGGGGAGAGAGAGAGGAGGAGGAAAGAGATTGAGAGAGTTTTAAGGGCCCTTTCATCTCGGGAGCCGTTGATTCAAGTGGGAGGCTGGAGGCAGCGATGTTCAGATGGTGGTTTGGGGCTCTTGCTCTCTGTGAGCTATTTTTGAACTCAACGTTGCACATCCTTTGTGGGCTTTACATGCTCAGCACTGCAGTGGCATTGGACTTTTCACAAGCACTCATCATGTTCTTCAGAGCTAAACCCAACGTCGTGGTAAATGAGGATGTGGAATGCAAGGAACTCGGCCCAGATGGCCTGCCTCCAATAGTTCTCGTTCATGGCAGTTTTGGATTTGGGAAGGGGGTAATATCTCATACCTTGCATGCACCTATTCATACAAGACAGGAACGTCATCATCATTGAAAGTTCTTTCCACCCAAGTTGGGTCAGCTGCATGAATCTTGGAAATATTCATATAACTCATGTGCTTTGATATCTTTTTAATGAACTTTAACTATGCTTCTTTTTTTTTTTTTCTAGGCTTTCTGATCTTATTCTGTCAAGGCCATCCACTTGAATAAACACACTGGTGCCTCTGCTACACATGATCAACCCACCCAAGCTTACTTTTCCTCATTTACTACTTATTAATTCTAGTTTTAGATTATCCAAAACTATTTCTTTTCTAATCCCATCCTTTCTTGCATTGCCAATCATCTACCTTAACATCCTCATTTCAGCTACACACACCTTAACATACATAAAACCATTATACCCAACATGTCTGTATTTACATATGTACATGTTTTCATGGCAGCCATTTTTGTTTGTGTTTCGGTTTTCTGTAGAGGCTTGGAGGGTTGTCGTATTTTGCTGGAGCCGAGGATAAGACCGAAAGAGTGCTCGTTCCTGACTTGGGTTCGTTAACCAGCGTACATGATAGGCGAGTGGTGCAGTGGCTATGCTAAATTGATACGTTTGCTTGGATTGTGTTCTGTTTCGGTTTTCTCTGACTGATGATCAGTTGGGGGTTTCAGGGCTCGTGAGCTGTTTTATTATTTGAAAGGAGGGCCGGTGGATTATGGAGAAGAACACAGTAGAAAGTACGGGCACTCACGCTTCGGGATAACGTATGAGAAAGGTTGGAGTTAAAATATATGCTGCTTGTTTTGCATTGATTTTCCATATGAATAGGATGGGTTTGAAGGTTTGTAATATAGTTGTGGGTGTTTGTGAAAAATTTCACGCTATTCCCCTTTGAATTGAGTTGCTCTGCCATTTGATGTTCTTGATACACAGGTCATTATCCCGAATGGGATGGGTACCATCCAGTCCATTTCGTAGGACACTCAGCTGGAGCTCAAGTTGTCCGTTTATTGCAGCAGATGTTGGCGGATAAGGTACCCAAATCAATTTTCCATTGTAAATTATCGCACCGGTTCACTGCTTTTCTTTTGTTTTCATCGGTCTTAATCTTTCATGTGGGTCACATACTTCTCTGATTGATTGTAGTCATTTGAGGGGCACAACGACACTAACGAGAACTGGGTGTTGAGTCTCACTTCGTTATCTGGCGCGCTTAATGGAACCACAAGAACATACTTAGATGGGATGCTGTGAGTGAACATGAATTTTTGTTTGCCGTGAACTGTCAATCTTCAATCTCCCCATTCATCCATTTCTTTTCAGGCTTGAAGATGGAAGATCGATGCAGCCCATATGCCTACTTCAAGTCCTTCGAATAGGCGTCACGTTCTATGACTGGCTCAACTTGGCCTGGCTGAAGAATTACTACAATTTTGGATTTGATCACTTCAACTTCACATGGCAAAAAACTGGCATCTTGGGTCTTGTTGATTGCCTCTTAGGTAATGCAGGCCCATTTGCTTCGGGCGATTGGGTCCTTCCTGACCTTACAACCCAGGGCTCTCTCCAGCTGAACTCCAAGATCAAAACCTTCCCCCAGACATTCTACTTCAGCTATGCTAGTAAGCGGACTCGAAAGATCATGGGAATTACGTTCCCTTCTGGAATCCTTGGCATTCATCCACTGCTCTTCATTAGGGTGTTGCAGATGAGCCAATGGAGGCATCCGCTACACGTCTCGCTGCCTTTCAAAGGATACAGGTAGGTTGGATCTTTGGGCTTCAATGGGGGTCGAGGTGTGGAGGTTTTCTTTGGCAGCTCATATCTGAAGTAGGCTATGATTGTTTATTTCACTACTTGAAATGTGTAGGGATGAAGATTGGCATGATAATGATGGGGCCCTTAACACAATATCCATGACTCATCCCCGGATTCCAACAGAGCATCCTAGCCATTTTGTTGTTGATGAATCAGACTGCAAACCTCTGCAGCCAGGCATTTGGTTAGTCATTCTAAACGCTATTATAACTAAAATATTTTACAATATATGGAGGATTAATCATAGGAAACACATGCCCCAAGAATAGGCAAAACGGTATTATTCTGTTAGGTCCACTTGATTAGCAGTTCTGTGTCTTACTTGAACTAGTATCTGCATTAACCATGCCTCATTGTCTTTACCAATGGCAGATATAAATGTTGTGATGGCTATGATGCTGATATTTTTCTACTATCTGATTATGACACTAACTTCACTATCATCATCTTTGAAATTGTCAATACTTTTAAATAGATAAGCCAACCAATTTAGTGAATTTGATTTGAAAGGCCAACCACTTCCAACTGCTGCTTCCACTTTCTAATAATGACCAACATTGCCATACACTGGCATTCTAAAAATGGTTGGTTGTGCCATATTAAAAGAACATTGCTTTGAAAATCCCCAAAGCAAGTTTTTAACCATTCATTTTCTAACCCAAAAAAAAAATTAAAAACATGTAAAAGATATACACAGCAAACCCTCCATTTAGTAATTGGTAGTGTTTTTTTTTTTCTCTTTTTTTTTTTTGTTTTTTGGAAAAGATCACTGTGAGTTGTGTTTCTTGGCTGCAGGTATTACAAGATCATTGAAGCAGACCACGTTCTCTTCGTGGTAAATCGTGAGAGGGCTGGAGTGCAATTCGACCTTGTGTACGATACCATCTTCAACCGATGTCGAAAGCACGTGTTTAGGAGCACCCCACAAACATTGCCCAAGCAATGCAATCAGTGATGTTCCATATGTGACATTTCAAACTAATCCTTGGAAAATAAATTTTTTCTAAGAATTACTTACAAGAAAATTTTGTTTTCCAGTGATTGATTTAACATGTACCTTTTACATCAAATCTACTGTTTTTTACTTGACATGTACCTGTTAGTGCTATTTGTATTTACCTTCTCATTTTTTTGGGTTTTATAATTTTCAACATATAATTACTGATTTTACACATTCATCATACTTGTGAAAATATTTTGCAAAAGGGTCCCTTTGACTAACTACCATTAAAGTTCCTAATGAAACTTTAACTAATTAAAGTTCTTGATTGGTTAACTTTGATTGGATTTTATGACCTACATAGACATGATCTGAGTCTAAATTAGTACCCTTCGATAATGCTCCATCTAATCTTGAGGGTCAATGGATCAAATCATGAAAACAAACTTTGAAAATTGGAATATATTAGATAATTTCAAGGACATTTATCTTGCTAGATCTCTAACTTTTAGGTTCCATCTCTATGATCCAACCCATCGACCATCAAGATCAAGTGATGCACTATCTAAGAGTGTTATTGTATAGTTGTAATCATGTCTAAATGAGCTACAAAATTCAATCAAAATAAATCAATCAAACATCTAATTAAACTTTGACCAATCAAAGTTCTATCATGAATCCTATTAGCCATTGGTGAAAGGGATCCTTTTACAAAATATTTTCATAAAAATCAATAATTATGACATGAGAACCGCAAAATCAGAAAAGATGACAAAGGTAAATGTGAAAAAGCCCTACCTTATATAGCAACTCTACTTTTTTCAATTATTATATTTAGTTTTAATCATAACTTATATCTATTTTAGCTTTATTTAATTTATAGCCCAACATCATCTCTTGAATTAGTAACATTATTTATTTTTGACTACTCTTTCATTCAACAGATCTCCCCATGACACAATTGCATATTTACATTAAACGGGGCTGGAGAGAGTGAACCTGACAACTCTTCTGATTGGCAATATCGGTCATTGTATGGATGGTTTCGGTTGCTAAACTTGGGTGCCAAGTGCACTCCGTCATCCACAAAACAAAGGCGTGAAGAATTTTTATTGGATCACGGGTCTGACAACTGATACATATTCAAGCAAACTAAAAAGTCAGAAACTCTCCTGTCGACGCCAATCATGGTGAATTCTAGTCTATTCTATTCCTCTCCAGGTGCTCAAAAACATACATACATACATACATATATATATATGTATATGTATATGTATATGTATATGTATATCGTTTAAAATTTACTCATTTTGGCCATGTACAAACACAACCCTCAGCTGCACATGCATTTTTTACAAAATGTTACAATAACACATTTGAAAAAAGAGAACGCCCTCGTTTAACTTACAGCTGCATCAGATCAGGACCTCAGGGCTTCTCACAGCCTTCTATTCATGGCTCCATCTCCATCTGATGTTCTTGCGTGTTTAAACTGGTTGGATGCAGATGTAGGTGCTGCAGTGCCACCAGGAGCTGCTCTTCTACTCAATATGGTGTGTAGGGCAATATCCAAGTATCTCCATTTCCGTTTGATGCCCTTCCAAATCTTTCATGAATGCAATCAAATTAATTCGTATTCATATGTAAGCAAGGGAGTTGCGGTCATTAGCAGCTTGAGGACGACCTCTTGTCGGTGTAGGCGGCCTTTGGATGTTGAGTTCCTGCAAAGACTCATGATGTGTGGAGATAGTTAGGGTGACTGCAATAGTAGCTTCATCACCAGAGAACTACAGTTCTAACTCTCACCTCCATCCATGTGCCTTCTGCTAAACGCTCGGGAGATGACTCAGGTGACTGAATGGGAGGCGGGAGTGGATGAATTAGCTTGGGTACCACAACCAAACCCCTACCAACAACCAATAAAGCTCCTGCATTGTTTGCCGTTCCTGAAAAACCTTTCAACTTAGCATGTAAACAACAATTTTAAATGAATCTTGTTTGCTTTTGTTGCATTAACAGGCATCCAGACAATCCAGATGGGACAGAGAATCCTTTTGGTCAGTTCTCCTATCAACAAGAGCAGCTGAAATGCAGACATTTTCAACCTATTCTTTGGCAGTTGTTGAAGATATCTGATCAATGAACCTAGTCCCAATTCATGATGGATCATACCAGATGAGGATCACCACAAAAGGCAAGCAACAATGTGAGAGTAATAAAGAGGAAAAAAAATACTGTTGCATATGTTTTTTTTTAAGTACCACAGTAGTTGGTTGCTGAAAATAGTGTGATCAACTGCCCCTGAGCAAACCGCTCAAAACCATCCATTACACACTCATGCGCTCTAATAATGAGTTGTAACTTGTTCTTCTTACAGAAATCAGTGACACGGTCAGGCTGCAAGTCAAGAACAATAGATCATCAGCATCAAAATTTGTCAGGATTATTAGAGAAGAATTAAGGACAAGGGCTAACAAAGTTCAGGAAGACGAATGGCACAACAAATTTGATGCAACTGATCTGACTTGAGAGGAAGATGTAATGATAATGATGAAGGATAAGTCACCATTGTCATAGATGTCTCTGTAAATACAAGTCCTTGCACCAAAACATTAAAAGACAAACCTAATTATTCCTCTAGTCATTTGAAAATGTCAATTAAGCACTCAAAACTTTTCCAGCTTTCAGCCTCACAGCTGCTGCTGCACTTGCTTCTTTGATGCTAAAATATTTAATGTGCATATACTTTTATCTGTATTTGCATCAGATCATCAGGGAGGACACCCTCCATATAATCTGTAGACCTGCCAATATAGCCTATCATAAACAGAATAATTTGCCTACAAATGAAAATGGAAGATGTGATTGTCATCTATAAACTACCTGAAATGGTGGAACCACCATAATGCCTTGGCAACCAATTTTCTTAAATTCAACAGAGATTCTTTGCCAAGTTAATCTTAACAAAAAGGACACTCCTCTTAGTCCACAATGGCAGAGGAGATAAGGTTCCAAGCTGCTTGTGTATTTGGAAGAGGATGGTATTAAAAACTGTTAAACCAAGTGGCTGCAACAATTAACCAGTGGTGGAACCATTAGCCATTACAGGGTTGAGAAAGTTCTAGCCACTAGGACCCCTTTTTAACTTTTCAATCTTTTACATCGTAGTTAAAGGCAAGTTAGGCACATACCTAGGCATTTTGGGTGGATTGCACCTTGCCTAGATCCTGAGCAGTTGTAACACCTAGGGTGTTAATTTTGGGTTAAAATGTTGATTAATGGAGAAAGGTGATTTTTCAATGAAATGATTCATGTATAAGGTGCATGAAACTTTCATGAAATTGTGCCTATTAAAATCATATGTGCATGTTTATGTGGTATGGTTACAAGTTAATTGAGGCAAATTTTGATGCAATTATGTTATTTTTATGTGGAATGAATGATGGAAAAAGAACGGGGAAAGAAAGGTTGAAAAATGTGGAAAAGATAAAGAAAATAAGGCAAGCCAGCGAACTGGCGCCGACGGCGCCAGAATGGGCACCACAGCACCAGTGGAAGGTGGTGGCAAGGCGGTGGCGGCAGGCTTGGCATAGCGGCACCGGATCTAGTGTCGGCGGCGCTAGTTGAAGATAAAAATCAGAAAACCAACTTTTCGACGGAGTATTCCATCCTATTTTCTCTTTGTCATCCCGTTCTCTTGTTATAGACTCTTTTAG
>JAYJMB010033587.1:0-35180 GCA_036873735.1 Pouteria campechiana
GTTTTTCAAGAAGTGCGGTGATGTTATAACCAAACATTAATATTTTCTCAAAAAGCGCTTCAGTACATTTAAAAGCGTGTTTACACTCCCAAAACGCCAGGCCAAACAGGCCCTTAGACTTCATTTTCTTTAAGTTTAAAAATCTGAAAACCTGATTTTTCCTTAGTTTCAGTTAAGTCCTTGAGGTTATCAAGATCAAGAATTGTGCTCTCATGGTTGCCATGTTCATGAGCCACAAAACCCACCACATCATGGGTGGGGAAACCTAACATGTATAATGTGGAGTTTAGCCAATGTTGTTAAGCAAGCATGAATGCCATTAGAGAGCAACAAGGACTTGCCTCATGAGGGAGGTGAATGTCTGCTCTTGAGAAAGAAGAAGAAACTCCAATGCCTCCACCAAGAAGAAGATGAATCTTCCTTTTGGTTTTTGGGAAACATGCCTTTTATAGGCATTTTCATGTGTTGCAAGTAGTACTGGGACAAGTCCTAGCTACATTGGGATGCTGGGCAGCAGCATTGGGCAATTGTCTAGTATTTCTAGGTTCCTGAAGCGTAGAAAATGGGAGTTTTTGGTGCTAATGGGCTGTTTCCCAATGTTATTGGACCAAGTCTAGAGCTGCTGGGCTGCTTGTAAGGCTAGATCCATGCTATTAGGCTTCTCCTAGTGGTACTAGGCTTGTGACTGGCGTTGTTGGGCTGTGCATGGTTCCAGGCTGGTAGTGCTAGATTGGTTCACGTTCCTGGATTATCGGTGTTGGGCACCTTGCATTAGGCCGCATGCATTCACAGGCTTTCCCTCCTACAGTTAAGTTGGCACTCGGTACCTCATGCTAGGCCTAGTAACATTTTTGGGTCGTGCTTGCATATCGGACCATTGGCACTGGGCTCATCATATACCAGGTCATACTTGGCGCCAGGCTTTGTCTCTCCTTCTGCTATGCTGGCTTCTGGGCTTGAACATTGCTGAGGTAACGACTTTGGTAAAAGCCAACCATTTTACTGGTCATGGGGAATGCAGCTAGTAGTATGGCCACAGGTGTTGGTTAGTCATTCATGGTTCAATTTTCAACTTCGTGGGTGTGCTTAGGCAAGCATTCGAAATTTCCGTTGTTATTTACCAATTTCAACATCTCATCTGTAGACTCTGGTTTGGCCATGGGTTTTGTGTTAGCACCGTGGAGCCATATTGTGTTTGGGTTGTTGCTAGTGCTGTTGAATGATTTGATCCAGCAGTGCTGAACTTGCTTACTACCAATGGTGGTGCTGGGAATTTTTGAGCATTGATGAGCATCTATAAGGTGCCAGTGGCACTAGCACTGGACAGAATACTAATAGTATTAACACTTTTCATTAAGTGGTTTTGTATTTCCTATTAAGTGGGCCATGCCTTAATTAATCAAGAGCATTCTTTTAATAATTTGGGATCCTTGGATCTAATCCAATAGCTTGGATTTCCTAACAATGACCCGATTAACATGTACAAAAAAATACCAAATAGATTTTATTGAATTCTGACCAACAAATCTAAGCTGTACAAATAGATGATGGAGTTGCCACTAGCCAATATTAAACAAAAGAGGCTAGATCCCATAATAGTTCATGATTCCAGGATACATTGACCTTCCATTAGATGATCCCATTTTTGGGTTCAGAGGTTTGATTAATTTATGCTTGTATGATGTGGAATAGTAATAGGAAGATTAGAATAAAGAGAGGGTGCTTTCAAGTGAAAGTACAGGAATTTAGGAAAGAATTTGTGAAGTAGAAAGGAAGTAGAAGAGATCTAGAAGAAAAAGAGAATTTGAGAAGAGGATTATGGAGCAAGGGAACAATGAGCTTTTATACAATAACAAATAAACTGAAATGCCTCAACCCTACTACATGCCTCTACATCTTGGAGACAAAAACTGACAGAATTTTAAAATAACAAAATCAAAAAATTATCCTGAAAAATATTAATTTCAAATAAGTCCCTAAAATGAGGTGTTCCAAAAAAAAAATTTGAAAAAAGCCCTAATTTTTATGCAAGAGGCTAAAATATATGCAGATAAGATGTAGTATCTGCTTTCTTTAGCTTAGAAGAACTTGCCTTTGGAGGGATTTCAGTGTGATATTGCACTAATAACTCAGTATTCTATTTGTCGAAGTTCCATTTTAGAAATCCACAGCATCTATATTTGGTGCATCCCTCTATTTTATAATGCAGCACTAAAAACCACCATGTCTAGAGGTGTGTTGCGGATTTTCCAATGCAAGTGCACTTGTCGTCAATAAGTAATAAAGTGTAAGTAAGAGGTCGTTCCCACGAGGACTATGTATACCAAATACCAAATTATTCTAAATTTGAATTTTGTTTGAAGAATCGAAATATGCTAAAAAGAAAGAAATAGAAGAAATCTAAACTAATGGACTTAAGCAATGATGCAGAAATTGAATAGATAAAAGAGATCAATGGTTGAGACATCTAGGGGTTCATGAGTCACCAGAATAATCTTGTTTAGTTTCACCTATTTTAAGTAATCAATGTTTATTTCTATGTTGATAACGAATCTCTCTTGTTTAATTGTTATTCTTTCTCAAGTCATAATAACCTATCCCAGTTAGCAAATTTTCTACATTTCTGTGAAAATTCTAAACTAACCAAGATGCATTAAGATCAATAAACTCATAATGTTACATAAACCTCTTGGATATCTTTATCATCATGACAATCTTATGATGATTAATCATGGTATAATTCAATTATCGCTTCTCAGCCTCAAATTGAATCACAAATCTTGTTAAAAGGGCCGCATTCTTTCACAAGCATTAAAATCAGATTAACCACTCAACACAAATATTGAACAAGCAAAGAATTGCATTAAACAGGATGAAACTAAACAATCATAATCTGGCTACATCATATCCCTGGAATAATGTATTTAGCTTATAATGCAATTAAAAGAAACCAAAACATGATCAAGAAAAGAGAATGATTGAAAAAGAATAAAGAGAGATCAAAGGATAAGCTTCTCCACATAGTGCTCTCTGCTCTTTAGCTCTTTTGTCAAGTCCGTTTCCTTGCAAGAAAGCTTCCTGTCCAATCTTGTGTGTTGGTGCCTCCTCTTCCTGTTTCCAGCTTCTAACCCTTCCAAAAGACCCTAAAGACATTTTTCTCATCCTATATATACCCCATCATTAGGGTTAAGCCCTTTTGCATAAGTCAAACAACCATTGCGCAAAATCCGGAGGACTTGTTTCAAATTTGAATGCCACAACATCCAAATTGGATGTTGCGACATCTGATTGCTGTGTTTCAACTGTCACATGAAGAATCTATTTGAGTGCCGCTACATCGAAATTGGATGCCGTGACATTTATCTGTTGTTTGCCCTTCAAAACATGGAAAAACCCTTCGAAATGCCGCGACATCAAAATGCTGCCCTCTTCCTGCTGAGTGTTGCGACATTTGATTTGGATGCCGCGATATCCAGATGTCTACCAAACACAACTTTAGTGTTTTGACCATAAATTTCTCATATGATGTTGGAATTACTTCATTCTTGATTCATTGAAAGATAATTTCAAGTTCTATAACTTTTATGTTTATCATATTTTCCAAAATATCCTTTATTCATGCCAAAATCGAACTATAAGTCATACTGTTTTCTGCACATCTGAAGTTGCTATCGGCAAGATTGAAGTTTGAGACAGTTGCAGTGTTTTTGCCATAACTTCCACATTTCATTTCCAAATCCTATGATTCTTGAGTTATTCGACATCTAACTTTAAGGGTTGCAACTTCTATGTTGAACACTTTCATTGAATCTGTCTCCATTTATACAAAAAATTGACTCAAAGTGACACCTATTTTTCATACTCAGCTCGTCAGGCAAATTTTCTTTGCAAGGTTTCAAATGCCGTGGCATCCAATTTTAATGCCATGACATTCAAGTGCTGTCTACCTTGTTATGATTTTGAACAACTTAAAATACAGCTTCCATCTTCATCCATATGATCTTCCCCTTCAACTCTATTAAAATGCTCCTTTTTTAACATGTTTTGATGCCCGAAACACAATTTAACTCTATTAAGTGTAATATTTAATCAAATGTGATTAAAAGCCAATAAAATCACGTCAATTGAAGATCCAAAACATATGAATTTAGGTATTAAAATATGGTAAATTATGAATTTATCAAGGTGACAATTTCATCTTATAATATGTCTGTTGTTTGATTTGAATGTACTGATTGAACTTAAGGCAAAATATGAATATGTGTAAAAAATGAAACATTTATTGTAGGAGCTCTTACAAGAAAATTAGTGGGCTCAAACGTACCTCTATAAGAAAAAGAATCCTCCGTATTGAAAATTAAAATAGTGTTTATGTTTGAAGGTAAGTCAAGTTTATAAGTATTACTTGATATGGGCCATTGGCCTGTGCATCTAACTTTTTAAAGGAATGCTTACAAAAACATTATGGTAGCACAAGAACTATAAAAAAATCTCCCACATTTAAGTTTCGATATCTACAATGCACATTCATAGTAATTTTCCACCATATATCACAATATACTTTATAGATACGTTGGGCAAAAACATTAGTAGAAGTACATGTGTGACTATCAAGAGGTGAAAGAATAAGATCAACAGAATTATATGGATTAAAGCTATCGAAATTGATGTAATGGAATCAGTTTCTTGGGAAATTTCCAAGTGGAACTAGTTCCTTGGAAATTTCCAATGAACCTTTTAGATTTGGATTTTAGGAGAAAATAAGGTAAAATTCAACCTGACCAATATGCTTGAAAATGCTTTTTTAAATTGGAACACAAATATCATCTTGATAAAAGTTTTGGTGGCCATAATCTTAAATGACTTTAATTTTGTTGGCAACCAAAACTTTCATCAAGATGATATTTGTGTTCATAGTTAAAAAGCTATTTTTAAACACATTGATCAGATTGAATTTACATTATTATCCGTTAAAAGCCAAAACTAAAAGGTTTCTTAGAAATTTCCAAGGAATTGGTTCCATTGCATCGGTTTCATAATGCTATAAAATTTCAAAAAGGAATTTGTCAATAGAACGATTAACTAAATTATTGTAGGAAAATTTTACGGAATCGTAAGTCTCTAGATTTTTTACACTAAACATCCAACATCTCTTAAACTCCTGGTAGTTACATTTGTTTGACCATTACTTTGTTGGTCAAACGCTTAAGATAATTTTAATTTTGTACCCGAGAGTTTCTATCATGCTTTTAGAAGTATCTAACAAACTTTGCTTATTAATCAGGTATAAATAATGTAGGTAAATCATGGAGTCTAGTAATTTCTTTGAAAAAATGATTTTACCTCCTCAAAGGCATTGATTTTTTTTTATTCATTAAAGGAAATGAGTAATTCTTGAAAACCTATCTACCACTTCAAAGATTAAATTATGTTTTCTAGAAGTCCTAACAAACTAAGAACAAATCCATGCAAATATCTTTCTATGGAATGTGTGGTATAACTACTAGTGTATATAATCAAGGGTAAGTATTCAATGTATTGTTGAGTCTAGGTGTGTAGTTTTGATGACAATAAAACTTGTTCATGATTTGAACTTAAACTAATGAAATTTTGCTAAAATTTCGAGTGACATAGGAGACCTATAGAGGAGACCTTCAGAGGAGACGAGTTAAGCTACGTAGGTTTGTTGGGACTAATGGAATGTCATTCTTAAGCTTTGGATCGACAGAGGAGAGCTATAGAGGAGGGCCCAAGGTAATAGAGGTTTTTAACACTCGTTGCCTTGTTTGGTGTTCCAAAGTCACATCTCTACCAAGGAGAGCTTCTCTCCTAAGAGGAGACATATAGAAGTTTGTAGAGATCTCTGGAACAACCATATCCCATAGAGGGGTGGACAGAGGAGACCAATAGAGTTCTTAAGGGCGGCGATCATCTACAGAGTTTTCAATAGAGAAGAGGTTACGTCTATGAAGGTTTGTGGCCATTGCAGTCGGAAAACTGATGTGACGTTTTACAATGGCTAGATTTGAAAAGGTCCTCTTATAAATGCTCAAAAGCTCCGAAATTTATAAATGAAAGTTCCATTTAAGAAGAAGAAGATACTTGAGAGTTATAAGTAGTACAAACGAGTCAATCATAAGAAACTTAATCAAGTCTTCAAGTGTATTACTCCAAGGCACTCCAATGATCAACGAGCTTCAAGCCATATCAAATTTATCTTAAGAGGAGTTCAAGGCACTATAACACTATTGTTTATTCTTTACATTTAAGCTTAATTTGTGCACATCTTTGCCTAATAAGAGGTTTTATTTTTGTACAATTTTAATTTAAGTTATTTGTGCTTTTTGCTACAAGGAAGGGGATCCTTGCTGTAGAGTAGTGTAAAGAGTTTGTCAGTAAGCTCGGAAAAACAATAGTGTAGAGTTCTTGGTAAGCTCGGAGAAACTGGGTGGTGTACGAGTGCTTGGTGATCTTGAAAAACCAAAGGAGGTGTGATTCCATACATTGAAACCTAAGGTTGGGGATACCTTGGAGAGTGGAATAGATATCAAGAGGGCTTGAACCACTTAATCCATGTGTGTTTATTTTTTGTTTGCTGTATGCTTCCACTGCTATTCATTTTTTGTACTTGCACCACTTAATTTCCAAATCCTGCTTGGTTTCATGCTTTGCCATACACCTTGTTACATTTAGCTTTAAAACTCAGTCTCAACATGTACTTGGGTACAAAATTTACCCTTCTTTGTTTTTAAAAAGGGCCAACTTAGCGCATAAAGTTCCCACTCATTGCAGGGTCTGGGGAGGGGTGTTTATGTGCACAACCTTACGCTAACTTTGTTGCAAAGAAGCTGTTTCTTGTCACTTGAACCCATGAGCACCAATAACAAATGCAACAGCTTATACCATTCCATCAAGACTCGTCCTCACCCTTTTCATTTTTATATATTATAATATTTTAGTAAAATGCAAATTAGCCATTGTGCTTAATATGATGTATTTAGTCAAGATATTGAAGATTATTTTAATAAAAAATCCTTGTAGGCCTTAATATTTAAAAGGTTATTTCTAGATAATGTTACAAGTTTGTATTTATTGTGACCATCCAAATTTTTAATAAAAATAATTTTTGGGATAATAAAATTAGAATGAAAACAATTAGGATGATTGGTTTGGATCTTAGCAAAATATCATTATTTGTAAAAAACGCAAAGAGTACATGGTGTACATGGGTACATTGAATGACTGCCCTATGATCAATGTTTCTTTTTTGGCTATTGTGGGTTGACATATGCGACTGATATTATTCTAAACATAACTCTTTGCAAAGATAGCCAATAAAATCTATCTTTAATCAGTATAATTGTTTTGTCCTTTTCAAAATGGTCAACTATTCCACTAGCATGTAATTCCCAAATCAGAGTTGGGTAGAAAAGTACAAGGATTGGAAGTTTTGAACAGAGAACTATCATAAATTATAAGGTATAAAATTTACATAGTTTTGATGGTTATCTAATTTTTAATATTTATTTTCATGGTTTGAAGGACGTCAACAACTCAACGGAGAGCATTTGCAGGTTTTTTCCAACACTTATCTAGTGTTTATGGACAAATGCGAACTCTTAGAGAATCACAATTCACTTTGCATATCTAGCCTTTAGTTTTTGTTGTGAATGCAAATATTTCAATACTTGATGATTAAGGTATAACATGAGTTTTTGAAGTAACACATGATGGATTTAGTATTTGAGTACTTGCACTTCAACATAGAACTCTTTATCATAACTTGAATATTTCTTTTTTGTCTCTTTGAATTTTCCACCGAAGTAAGCAATTGGATGTCCTTCCTAACTTATGATGCCATCAATTCCAACTCCTAATGTATCACATGTTATCTCAAAAACTTTGGGAGTTGAAAGACAAGTGCTTTAGTCATTTCTCTTTCATCTCTTTGAATGCCCTACATACAGATCCAATCCATTGAAAACCTCCGCTTTTAATGCTAATTGTTATGGTTGCCATGTTGGAACTAAATTTTCCAATGAATCACTTTTAAAAACTAGCCAACTAATGAAAACTAAGGATTTCAAAGAGTGACGTGGCTTCAGTCTATTTCCTAATAGCCTTCAATTTTTAGTGATACATTGAAATTCCTTTGGTAAAGACTAGGAGCCTAAAAGATTCACTTGGGTCTGGAAAAAAGTTAACACTCAATGTACAATTTTTCATTCTGAATTGTCTTGAGATTTTTTTTCAAGTGACCAAAATGTTCTCCCTTAGAAGTGTTGTAAATCAAAATGTCATTAAAATATCCTACTATAAACTTTTCAATAAAAGGCTGTAAGATTTGCACAATTACTCTATGGAAATTAACTAGTGTACCCGAGTATACCATGTCCTTGCCATGTGCAAGCTTGAGAGGCTTACCCATGTGAATTGCAACTCTCTTTCCTACTTCCGTGAATTGCAAGACTTATCCTACCAATAAAATTTCACCCAAATGCTTACATGGTGAGTACATGGTATACTTGGGTATACTAACTAATTACCCATTTCAATAAAGTGCTGGAGCATTGTTCAAATGAAAAAGGCATGACTAGCCATTCATACGGCCTAGGTTGGGTTTTTAAAGTAGTTTTTCATTTATCACTCATTTTAATCCCAATTTGGTGGTAACTGGTTTGAGGTTGATTTTTGAAAACCATTTTGATCCAGCCATAGGTCTAGCATGTCATCGAGTTATAGGAAATCTATATTTAGTTGTAATTATGCTGATTGCTTGGCTATCAAAAGACATTCTCTATAAGAAACATGAAGTTGGTAAGACACATGGGCTCAGACTTTCATGAATTAATCATTTTTTCAATAATACATTAACTTACCATTTCAATCCAGCATGTTCTTTGGAATTCATTCTACCGTGATATATATTTAACAATTGAAATTCTAAAATTGGATTATTGGCATTCTGAATATTCCTTATGGGTGGAACTCATTTGGTAGTTTCGCTGGTGCCCCATCTTTGAATTCCTTTAACAATATTTTTATTTTAGGCAAAAAAGCTAGGCTGTTTAGAATTTAGGAACTATTGAAGTGTTTTCTTTGATAAACATTGCTAACAATTATCCTAATTCCTTTTTCAAATTCTTTTTTAGTTAGAATATGTAAAAATTTTGTCGTAAGAGGTTTATTACGGGAAACTTTTTTATGTGATCCATCCATTTTTGTAGGTTTCGCTGGTTTTATTAGGATACACTTGTCATTGTGCTCGATTATATAACCATTTGATTTTTCATAGTGGGTCTCATTCATGTCATACATCCATAGATGACTAATGAGAATATGGGCTCCATCCATTAGTAACACATTAAGCTAAATTTTACCTGAATAATTGTCAATTATGATTGGAACCAAGTCCCTTTTGGTTATGTGTAATAAAATTTTATCCATCAAAGCCATATGGAATGATTGTGGATTTGGTTTAGGTTTCAGTTTATAGCTGGTTTTGACACCACATGCATGGAACTTTCTCCATTTATGACAACCTTACGCACTGCATTTTCTCATCTAAAATACTGATAAAAAATATTAGTGTGCCTCCAACCACTCATCTCAGATGCACTGGTTAGAATGTAACAGGCGTTAGGTTGATCATTGTCATAGCATTGGTCATCATCAAACTCACAGAAAGAGGGTTTCTCTAAAGCCTGCAACTTGGTTGAAATCTTCCTCATAAGATGTATCTAAATCAACACCTACAATGAGGACATTGAGATGCAATGTCCCTTACCACAACAACTAAAACATTGAATTCCAAACCCTTTTTTTATGTGAGCTTTAAGTAGTGTTCGTGACAGTACTCAGCATTATCTCTAGAAACTGTTGACCCTAATGTTTTATTTTGAGGAATGATAAAATTTGTTTATGACTTAGTTAAGGCACCAATGTGTTTGCTAAGTGATTTCAAGAAAAATGGCTAAAGGACCATCAGAAAGTAAATCAAGTAAGAACACTTCAATGGCTCTTCAAGTGATTTAAGGAATCATCAATTTGTGGAAACCATGTTAAAGGAGAAAAGCTTATAAATCATAAGAGCATGAAAGCAAGATTCAGGGATCAATAGAGAAGTTGAGAGCTACAAAGGCAAACAAGATTCAAGGATGAATAGAGAAGTTGAGAGATACATAGGAATGGACCTATCTGATCACCTTGTTGTTAAGAAAAGCAGAAAAGTATACATAAAATGTGCAGATGTTTACACTACAAACAGAAAGATGATTAAACATTTACATGAAATGTATGGGCATCTACATTGGAAGATAAAAGCTTGATTAAATGCTTTCATGCGTGCTTAGATGTCTTAATGGTTATCTTAGAGAGCTGATTAATTGTCTACAACCCTTAGCTTAGATGTCTACATGAGATGGCTTAGGTTTTTGAAAATCCTATAATGTTGAAAATCCAATCAATAAAGCTATGCAGCTGTTCTTCCCTTCTAATTTTTAGCAACTCTTTGAGAGAGTTGACAAGTGCATTCAAGGATAAATTTGAGGATTCAAGGCTAAATCTATTACAACATTCCAAAGGACTCTTCTCTAGCACTCCATTGCCAAAGTGCTACATATCGAGTTAGTTTTATTCTTGTAAATCAGTCTATTAAATAGGCATTGTATATATTTTTTTCCTTTGTTATTGTACTTCTTGGTATAAACTACCTAGAGCTCAGAGGTAAAATTTAGGGGTGAAGTTCCCTTGAACTTACACAAAACCAGGGGTGTTGCTACCTCTGAGCTATGGTGTATTCCATTAGTTATAGTGGGACTAAAGGTATGGATGCCTTGGAGACTAGAGAGTGAAGTAGGTGTCAAGTTCGGGTTGAATTACTATATTTTTTGTGTGCTTTACTTTGTACTTGTTTTTACTTATTGCTCTTTATTCTTGTATTGGAATACTTAAGTTCAGTTTTCCGCCCACTAGGGTTGTTCTTTTTTAAAAGCCTATTCCACCATCGCTTGTGTGCTTGCTTTATGTATCTAGGACTAGTGTTTGCTTTATTGGTAATTAAGGATGTATCAACGGTCTCTCATCTCCCAAAAAGATGTCGTTGCTTTTATTGGAGATAATATTATTTTCATGGAGAAAAAAATTATTGCAAAAATAAAAAATAAAGATCTTAAAAAATTTTTAAATTAAAATGTTTTAATAAAATTCCATGATAAATTTAGATAAGTATAAATACAATTTAGGCCAAAAACATTGCTTTAAATGCCAATATTTAATGACCAAAGGAAATACATAAAAGACTCATGCATATAATTCAAAGAAATTTTGATGATTTTGAAGATCATAATTCAACTGTAAATGATATGGACTCCCAAGTGGATGACTTGGATAATATGGGGAGAGCTTTGCTACTGAGTTGGAGTTTACTCAGCTGTGAAGATTGAGTTGGGCAGTAGGTTTGGTCTAGGTGCAAATTGCAGCTTGCTAAGCACAAGCAACCAGGAGACCAAGAGTGGGCTAGTTGCGTAGATCACACACCAAGCATTAGCCACGACTCATAGTTAGCTGCAATGGTGACCTCTAGGCATCTGTGTGGTAAAGGAACAAGGTGAAGGAAATTCCACTGTTGCACATGGGGTGATTTCAGCCTATTTGAATAGTCGGATAGACTCAGGGAATTGATTAGTTGGGTTGATCTTGACTATTAGTTGTTTGATATCTAGCATGGGCATAATCCGCAGCACTTCCTTAGGACCAATAGGGGGTGACATGTGTCACTATTTGGTGGGACCAAGGGTGATCTGTGCCTATAAATAGGTATGCAGAGAGGCCTTTTAGCATCCATGTATGCTGATTTGGAAACAGTGGCCTAGAGCTAGTTATTCTCGCATTTTATCCATTTTCCTTTTTCTTCCATTTTTTATTCTTCTAAAGATTTTGGAGGAAGTAGATGAAGAATTAGAAGAGAAACTGAAGATCTTCTCTGTCTCTTTCCAAATGTATGTACAGGAGTATGTATAGGACTAGGAGTCAGAAAATTAGTCCACTAATCTAGGAAATACAACTAATACTACTACAAATATCCAAAATAGAAAAGGAAACTAAATTCTAGGAAGTCAGGTAATCAATTAATTGAATCACCTATTTACAGCCTATACAACTCGGCAAATTACAAGAGAAAATTTTTCCTTGATTTCTGAGAATCAAATCTCAGAAATTCTACACTCCCCCTCAAGTTGGGTGATAGATATTAATCATTCCCAACTTGCAACTTAGTTCTTCAAAGGTGGCTCGAGGTAATGCTTTGGTGGCGACATCTGCAATTTGGTGGCGAGTTGATGTATGTAGAAGATCCACAACTTTGCCGCCTAACTTTTCTTTGATGAAATGCCGAACAATTTCCAAATGTTTGGTTCGGTCATGGTGAACTGTTTTTCTAGCAATTCTTATAGCGGCTTGATTGTCACAATACATGCTGATGTGTTTAGGGGTTGTAATGTTCAGTTCATTGAGTAATCTTCTTAACAATATTCCTTCACAAATCCCATGAGCCATAGCTCTGAATTCAACTTTTGCACTGCTTCGAGCGACTACTGACTGTTTCTTACTTCGCCAAGTTACAAGATTCCCCCACATGAATGTACAGTACCCAGTTGTAGACCTACAATCCACTGTAGAGCCTGCCCAGTCAGCATAAGCAAAAACTTCAATTTTCCTGTTGAAATTCTTATTGAAATACAATCCTTTTCCTGATGTCATCTTGAGATATCTTAGTATGTGATAGACCGCCTCCATGTGTTCTTCAGTGGGGTTATTCATGAATTGGCTTACAATACTCATTGAAAAACCAATGTCTGGTCCTATGTGGGATAGATAAATGAGTTTTCCCACTAGTCTCTTATAATGGCCTTTGTCCACAGGGGCACTGTCCTCTTTGATCCCAAGCTTTACTGCAAAGTTCATGGGAGTTTCAGCTGGTTTACACCCCATCATTCTAGTTTCCTTAACAAGATCAAGTACATATTTCCTTTGAGACACAGAGATGCCTTTCCTTGTCTGAGCCACTTCTATTCCTAGGAAATATTTTAGATTTCCTAGATCTTTGATTTCAAATTCCTTGGCTAGCACTTCCTTGAGTTTATTCATCTCTACTGTAGAATTACCTGTCAAAACAATATCATCCAAGTATACAATTAGGATAACTATTTTACCAGTGGGGAAATGCTTGACGAAGAGTGTGTGATCTGCTTGACATTGATTGTACCCATATTTCTTTAGAACTTTAGAAAACCTGCCGAACCATGCCTGAGGAGACTGTTTCAGTCCATGTAACGATTTCTTTAGTTCGCAGACTTTGTTGGTTGTAGCAGAAGATTCAATTCCAGGAGGAATGTACATATAGACTTCTTCTTCTAGATCACTATTGAGGAATGCATTTTTTATCTAATTGGTAAAGAGGCTAATCCAAGTTAGAAGCCAAAGAGAGGAGGACACGAACAGTGTTGAGCTTTGCTCCAGGTACAAATGTTTCCTGATAGTCAATCTTGTATGCTTGAGTGAATCCCTTAGCCACTAGACGAGCCTTAAATCTTTCCACACTTCCATTTGCCTTATATTTCACCGTGAAGATCCGCTTACACCCGACAACTCGTTTTCTTGGTGGCAGTTCTGTGAGCTCACAAATGTTGCTTTTCTCTAAAGCACTGAATTCTTCAAGAATGACTGTCTTCCATTCAGGTTCCTGAATAGCTTCATGAACGGAGTTGGGCACCTGTATCTGATCAAGACGGTTGATAAAGGCCTTATAACTTGGTGAGAGACTTTTTTAGGAAACAAAGTTGTAGATGGAGTGTTTTGTACATGATCTTACACCTTTTCTCAGAGCATTTGGCCAATCATCAGGAGGTAATTCAGTAATGGGAGGTTTAGAGATGTTACCTTGAGAACTGTCAGGGTGGCTTGTACTCGAGTTAGACTCCTGGATTGGTTCAAGATATGCTTGGTTCTCCATTTCCTCGAGTTCTTCTCCTCCTAGAAAAGACATGAAGATCACTGTTTGGAACATGAGAATTTTGAGAACCTATTGGCAAATGAGTTGAGGGTGTTGGCAAAGGAGTTGAGGGTGCTGGCAAAGGAGTTTAGGGTGCTGGCAAAGGAGTTTAGGGTTCAATGTTATTATTAGGAACGAGGTGGTTAGGAATTTGAGGGATTGGATTTGAGACAGGATTTGTTGGAATCACTAAAGGTACAGATGAAGAGGGTGATTGAGTGGAAATGATATCCCAAAGCTGGTGTTCATTGCCTATGTTCTCCCCCTGAATGGCAGGTTTGGGATAGTATGGATATTGTTCAAGAAAAGTGACATCCATTGTATTATAGAACCGTCTTGTGACAGGAGAAAAACATTTGTATCCTTTCTGGTTTGGTGAATACCCTAAGAATATGCGTTTGGTGGCTTTAGGATCAAGTTTACCTATATGATACACATGGACATAAGCAGAACATCCACATACCTTTTTAAGGAATGTTAGACACAATTCTGGAATGTGGGTATGACTCAAGAAGAGTATTAATGGGTGTTTTGAAATTTCAGACATGAGATGACATCCTATTGATAAGATAGGTTGCAGTAAGGATAGCTTCCCCCCAAAACTGTTTAGGGACATAAGTTGTGAACATAAGAGATCTAGCTACCTCAAGAAGATGCCTGTTTTTCCTCTCGGCTACCTAGTTTTGTTGAGGTGTGTCAATGCAAGAGCTTAGGTGAATAATCCCATGACTTGACAGATAATCACTAAGAATTGAAGCAAAGTATTCCCTCGCATTGTCAGTTTTCAACACCTGGATTTTTGTTTGAAATTGGGTTTGAATCATGGCATTGAAGTTTTTAAAGATCCAACCTGCTTCAGATTTTTCTTTCATGAGAAATAACCAAGTGATTCGAGTATGATCATCTACAAATGAAATGAACCAATGTGTCCCTGTTATGTTTTTGATTCGAGAAGGATGCTAAATGTCAGAGTGAATTAGTGAGAAAGGAAGTATTTTTTATATGGAAGATTGGGATATGAATGTTTAACATGATTTGAAAATTGACACACTTCACATTGAAAATGCTTTGAATTTTTTATTTTTGAATAATGAGGGAAAACGTTTTTCCAAATACAAGAAATTGGGATGACCTAGGCGATAGTGATTCAACATGATTTCACCATTATTGGAATTAGAATTTAGAACCTCTGACACAGCTTGCAGGACTCGTCTTTCTGGAGAGTCTTCACCTTTGAGGAGATAGTGTCCTGAGCACTCTCTAGCACTGCCAATTGTCTTCCCGGAATCCAAGTCCTGAAATTCACATAGCTTATGAACAAATTTAGCCACACACTTTTCATCACAGGTGACTTTAGTAATTGATAAGAGATTACAATCAAGGGCTAGAATAAGAAGGACAAAATTAAGAATAAGGAAATTCGAAATTTTGGCTGAACCAATCCCTATACAGATCCATCAGCAATTCTTACAGTATTTCCTTGGCAAGTTTTGAGATTCATAGGAAGAGAGGCATCACCAGTCATGTGATCTGAAGCACCTGAATCAACAATCCATGATCTCTTAATCTGCTTCACAGTAAGAGCTTTGAAAGTGTTACTTGATTGAGCCAAAATTGCAGATGATGTTGGGAGTTGGCAAGGATTGTCCAAACATCTTCTGGAGAAGCTCAATCTGCTCTTTACTAAACAAGGCAGATTCGGTTGAAGCGTGTCCATTGGTCGTGGAGATAGTATTTCCACAACTTTTTTTGTTGGTGTGACATGCGGAGGATGACTTCCAATTAGCTGGCTTGCCATGAATTTTCCAACGTGTTTCCTTGGTATGACCAGGTCTATGACAATGGTCACACCAAGGTCTTCCTCTTCGGGGCCAGTTGTCATCATTCTGAGATTGCTGGTTTCTTCGAACAGCAAGGGCAGACCCTTCTCTGGTTGCTGGAATGGCAGATTGAGGACTCATCATCGCCTTTTTCCGACTCTCCTCTGGATGAACTTCAGAGAAGGCTTCACGGATGCTTGGAGTAAGGGCTTTGTTCCTAGAAATCTGCCCTGCACTTCATCGAGATCTTTGTTGAGCCCCATCAAAAATTTGAAGACCCGCTTCCTGTTGACAATCTGTTTGTACAAGGCTCCATCTCCGGGACACTTCCCTTCATGAACCTCAAAGAGGTCTAGCTTTTGCCAATACCGAGTAAGAGAGTTAAAAGTATTGGGTAACCGAAGACTAACCTTGACGAAGATCATGAAGGATGCTTTCGGCTTCAAGTAGTTCAGATGTATTCTCTGAACTGGAATAAGTTTATCTGGCAGCATCCCATATATCTTTGGCAATTTCATAGAGAAGAAAGTTCTCTCCAATTTCAATCGTCATGGAGTTGATCAGCCATGACATCACCATATTGTTCTCAGATTTCCATATTCTGTATTTTGTATCATCTTTTTTGGGAGATGCTGCAACTCCAGTGAGGTAATCATCTTTCATCTTTCCGCATACGAACATCATGATGGATTGAGACCACTAAAGGTAATTTTGCCCATTTAATTTGTGACTGGTGATGGGGCAGAGTGCTGTTCTCGGTTCCTCCATTGGAGCCTGTCATTGCTGTTTCGAGATTGGAGGTAACTTCGGATGAAGAGCTTTGTTTTTCTGTAGCCATACTGGATTTGTTATTTGAGGAGATGGATCTCAGAATTGCAATAGCTCTGAAACCATGAAGATTTTAGAGGAAGTAGATGAAGAATTAGAAGAGAAACTGAAGATTTTCTCTGTCTCTTTCCAAACGTATGTACAGCTGTATTTATAGGACTAGGAGTCAGAAAATTAGTCCACTAGTCTAGGAAATACACTAATACTCCTACAAATAGCCAAAATAGAAAAGCAAACTAAATCCTTGGAAATCAGGTAATCAACTAATTGAATCACCTATTTACAGCCTATACAACTCAGCAAATTACAAGAGGAAAATTTTTCCTTGATTTCCGAGAATCAAATCTCAGAAACTCTACATTTTCCATTACAGCCATTGAATTTTCAATCAAATTCCATGGCTCTATGATTGGTATCAGGGTCAGCTGGTCAATGGCTTTGCTGGGAAGGGCCTTGTGATTAGACAATGTATGTGATAGTTAAGCTACTGCCTGTTGTGACACCATTGATCCAAGGCTAGGGTTGGAAGTTTGAAGGCCAATCACTCTAACAGCTATATGTGGAGCGGCAAGCAGTAGCATAGAGCATTTGAATGCAAAACATTCCTCATCCTAGTCCAACCTATTTTGTGGAGTGAGCTGGAGTGTGAAACATTGGAGGAAGGTGGCATTCCATTGATGCTGGCAGAGCTTGAAGTAGCATTCAATACAGACTACATCCGACCGATGTGGGAGGCAATTGGAGTGGTCCCTACCTCAAGAGTGTGAATCATGTGAGAAAACCAACCATTGGTGATTGGATCTTTAATTTCATGTCTGATACAGAAGTAGGTTGCAAGCAGACATGATCTACAGCTGGTTGGGCCAGGATGGGGGAGTTGTTGGTGCTGGCATGGACAGCAGGGCAGATAAGGGACACACTTCCCAAGGCGACAGAGTAGACAGTCGGCTGAAGTTTTATACAGACAAGTCTTAGTTATCATTCTCATAAAGGTTGTAGTGGTGAATTTTTCTTCTGTTTGTAATTCGTAAGTCTCTTTCCAGTACTAATAGATATTTCTTCTGTAAGTTTTGGAGTGAAAATGATCAGTTTAGTTGCAAAATGGTATTTTGAAGTTACGATTTCAATTACCAGATCTCTTACATGTCATTATATTCCAGTGAGTCTTCTGTTTGTTATGTATCTTTTCTGCTACAGTCAGCATTAACCCTTTACTGGTTGTGAATGTAGAGCAAAGAAGAACTATTTTCTACAGAACAAGATATTCTGCTCCAATGTGCCCAAGTAATCAAGCAACATGGTGCTGAGCTTGGTAGAACCTACCAAGAATTCGCATGAAGTTTTGTTCATTTGCTTTAGTTCCTTTGTGTTGCAAATTTGGTTAACAAAATGTCTTTGAGGGTTAACTCAATTTGAGAGGCAATAGAATTGGTTGAAGCTAAAAGAGTAAAAGAGATTTAAGTGTGTAAATGTAATTGATTTGTTTGCAACAGTGTAGTTCTTTTTTTTTTTTGGGTTATTTTGCCTTTTTGCACTTTTACTTTTCTGAAGCATACCAGCGTTCCTATCTTCATGTCATTTCTAAAGAAGTGTTGAAGTAGAACAAGTTGTATATCAAGTACAACTGCAATTACTTACTAGTTCCGTTTATGTTTTGGTTTTCCATTGAAAGCTGTGTGATTGTATGCTGGAAGCATTGACAGTAGAACTCTGAACTACTTTGGGTCAGTGGAATAATCCTGCTAAACAATTCCGCTCTATTGTGGTCTATTTCTCCATTTAAACCTTAAACTTTTTAATCTTGATTCAACATCTCTGCAGAGTACATCAGTGTATCAGATGTAAGCTATATTGACAATGTAGCTCATTTTGTAGAATATATCAACTCATTTCCTGTTGATAATGATATTGAAGGACTCCAGAATAGTCTATTTTCTCTGTTATTTACTGTATTATTTCATCTGTTACTGACACTTAACCACCTGTGAAGTTCAGATAACTGTAGGATCGCATCTTTTAGAAAGCACTATCTCTAACTGTTTTCTTTTATGACATGTTTTGACCTGATGCTTGTCTACAACGTGTTGATGTGTGCACTCATCACGGGGCCATAGTTCAGTTATCTGTAGCGTTGATTTATTTGGCCAATCATGGATAGGGACTTACGTGAAAGCCTTGCAGATGGGAGTCCGTGATCTGCAGAAAGGGGATATACCACGTTTGATGAGGAGCAAGGTAGAAGCCGTGACCTGGCTTAGGATGATAGAGATAACAGATGATTATATAAAATTTGGACAAAACAATCAACAAATGAACACTGACCAATTGGGCTCACTTTGATGTTTATATAAAATTCAATCTAATTATTGCATGTAACATCATTCATTTAACTAGAATATCAAAAATCATTTGATCGGAATAATGTCTGGGCCGCAACTTTTGTGCATTCACTGAAGCATTAGAATACTCTAAAGAGTCAAAATCATATGTCTAGATGAGATGAATGCTTTAGAAATTGTAGACATTTTATTAAAAGTTATAAAATTTACATATCAATAAAACAATTTTCCTGTGTCAATATTCCCTCTTAAAGGATCTCCATGTTATGTGGCTCATGCAAGTGTTTGATTTTGATGATCTTTGAGTTCCAAGCTAAAAGAGTGAATATCAACAGAGTTACAAAATATCCCAATGTGTCCTCAACATTGTACAATAAGATAATCAACAAATATAATTAATCTCATATTCATCGTACGGTAGCCAGCCTGGGAAAACAGAATTATTCAAGCCTGCTGTATAAATGCAATATATAAACCAAGTAATGCATTAAGATGCATATAATAAATAATCCAGCTGAGATGGATGAGGGAGAGAAGCCATATGAACAGATTGTTTGATTGTATTATTTGTTTTATGAAGTTGTAATTCCTGAATTTACGTTATGACTGGGTTATAATAACTTTTGGATGGCTATGGATTTACTTGAAATAATCATCTAGATAATGTTACCACTTGTATATGATCGATCTTGTTTATGGAATGCTTAGTTTGGATTTTTCCCTTGGATCACAGCCTTGATCTGGAATTGGGTTTGTAATTTATGAGCCTGCACAGGGCGTTGGGCCATCTGAGCTGGATCCCAATACACAACAAACTCCAAACTCGGTCAAATTTTAGGATCTTTTTTGCAATGAAAGTAGCTTTGACTTTTTCAATTTCCTCTTTAGATTGCCTGGACTTGGATTTTGTATGGGATTTTTAATTGATGTATCCCATTATCATGCTATAAAACCTTTTTTCAATTCTTTTACATGTATTTTATACTAAAAGAGATAGGCGTTCATATTGATATCTTAAACAAGTCTTTTGCAAATTTTAGTATTAAAATCTTTACAAAAAATACATAAAACCTCTTCTATATAGGAGTGTAAATCAATTTTAACCCTATTTATAAACACTTAACCCAATAATAACTATAACCCCCATTTTTAAAACTCTAACCCAACCTTAATAAAATCGGATCAGTTTCAAATTGGATGTGGGTTGACTAGTGCAATTAAAAAATTAAGTTAACATTCTAAACTTTATAATTTTTTTTAAAATTTATTTTGAATAAATATTTTATGGTCAATAAAATAAACATTTTATTCTCAATACTATTGAAATATTGTTTTTATAATTTTTTCATATTTTAGTAAGAAAAATGCTCATTTATATCACCCATGCCAATCTAGAAGCATTCATCATTAAATTACCAAGATTTATAATCTGAAAAGGATAAAAGAAAACTTATATTTTTCCAAGACTCCTTATCTTAACCATTAAACTAATCTCAATCACAAAAATAAACTAGTACTTAATAGAGAGTAACCAAATATGTTAAAGATTTCTTTTTAAAAAAAAAATCCAAACTACTATTCATATTTTCATGATTACAATTGGTTTTAGAATTTTATTTCAAATTCTATTATATAACTTATATGTATATAACAAGGGATATAGCATGCAAAAGGAATCAAGGGTTAAAGCTATAATGTAGAGAAATATAAAAGAAAAAAAAAGAGCGTGTGTGGGTACACACACACACATATATGTATATATGTATGTGTGTATGTACATCAAATCTAGTTAGGTTAAATTCGAGTGGCCAAATTCCCAACCCACACCAACCTTATTTTAGAAATTAGGTCAGATTCAACCCTATTTGGATAACTTGGGTTCCATATTCCTCAACCCAAAGAAACCCATTTTTCAAGTTGGGTTAGTTGGATTCGGATTGAACTTGACCCTATTTACACCCTTACTTCTATATCTGCCTTCTCAGCAGCCACTCAGCATATATTATAAGCACTTGTACGCTTAGATCGAAAATTAGTAGTGCCTATCACCAGTTTATTTTAAAGGTTCAAAAGAGGAGTGTCCATTAACTTATTTTAATCGGAGTTCAAGATGAGCACTCATCGACCTATTTTAATGAGATAATGAAGATTTGGACTTTCTTTCGAGATGCTATTAAGAATCAAACATCAGTGACTTGCATCAAGAAATGAATACGACCTCCCTCGTATGCACCCAACCCGGGAGCATGAAAAACAAACATTTTCATGCTTCTTTAGCTTTATTAGTAAAGAATAACAAGATGATAAATAAAAGGCTAACATCCCTTTTGGTCTCTTGCACTCCATTATTTCAACCAAGCACAAGGATCCCTTTTTGCTCTGTACATGTAGGCAGTTGTATAGTTTGTACAGAGGCCAGGCATAGAACATTGTCACATTTTTCAACTGAAATGATTTCTTGGGGCAGGTCAATTCACATTGTCTTAGAGGAAATCAACGGCCATGATCACCAAAGTATGGACCCTTCTAGTCCAAAACCAGAAGACAAAAGTGTCCGGAGGAAGATGGGTGGTTGCTTTTGAAAGATTCTCTTGGACAAGATTGGACGGTTTACAAGGTGAAAAAGCAAGAGTCTAAATTTTAATTGAATGGATTTGATGCAAGTACACGTAATATCTAGTGTAATGTTAATAAGATATTCGCTAGGCTCTCCTTCCACACAACATCGCGTCTGAGGTAGTCACGATCTGGGTACGTTGTCGTATGGCGTGGTTTTTGAAGTGTTTCATGAGTGCAAGAACACCATAACCTTCAATATCACCACATGTGGCAACATGCATGCCATGCACGTGTAAGGATGATTTGCGTTGGCAACTGCCTACCCCTCATAAGTGCTCGGCTATACAGGCCTTTAATGAAGTAGTATTGGAGTTAAGTAACGTTTTAAGATAATTAAATAGCACCCTTATAAATTAAATACGAAAAGAAAAAATTACTCTCTCATTATCTCTAAATTGCCCACTACCAGGATTCCATCTTAACCGTTGAATGCACAATCGAAGGATGACTTAAGCTTGGTCACACAAATTTTAACGTGGGAAATTTTATGAATAAATTAACCTATATGTCATTTGGTAAATTTTGGGACCCAACAATATATTGAAACTTCCAAGATTGTCCAAGAAAAACATTAGCTGAAAAAGCCAAATTACCCTTCCAGGGAGAGGTTTATTTGCTAAGCTGGAGAGGCTTATTTGACAATTGGTTGGAATTGTTAAGCTTTTCCCTGAAATAGGAACAGTTGAATTTGAATTATGTGCATGCTACACCTAGAATTTCCTTCTGATTTTTGATAAGCCCACCTCCATGAGCGTAGCTAAAATAATCGAGATTCTTTTAGCTAAAGAAGAATTTGGTCGCTGGGTCTCTTCAATCAAATCATCTTTTTGGTGACATGGATTCCTTGTTTGTTTATCGTCCACCATCCAACGTGACTAGGAATCCAAAAGGAAATTACCCAATTAAATTTTTAACCCATTTTTTCTAAAAATTCAGTGATGATTTTGGCCATCCATTGTTGTAGAATGGGAGAATATGTAATTTATTCAGAGCCTTTGTTGAAGCAAATACTTTCATGAGCATTAGGCAGATTTAAAGTTGAGGAATAGCAATAAGGGTCGATTGCACAACTTTTGGTGGACCATCCCTTGTGTAACTGCCCTTATATAAATATTATGGATTCTAAGGTTGATTTAATGACAATAAACCTTGATTATAACTTGATTAGTTACTAATAATTCATGTGAAAGATCATTTCTCAAGGTAGGTTCTATTTCCAAAAAGAAGACACAAGCTCATCAGAAAAGAACAAAAAAAAAAATAAATAAATAAGTTTCGCACTTTCAGGCAAAGCATCTCGCTAAATGGATTCGACTGATGATTCAAGAGATAAGACAAGAAATACATTTTCAAGCTATCGATGCTTCCAGTGACAAATCCCCTGAATGGGCATTCGCTGGATCCTCTTCTAGTGAAGCATCTTCGGAAAGAGCATGGCCTGATGGTTCGATGGATGAGTTAGAAATTTCAATGCTTCCTCCAAAGATTCTTCTGCTTAATGGCATTCGCCTGACGCTTCGACAGAAGGTGCGATCACCTTTTTTTTAAAGTGATGTTGGAAGCGGCATAAAAGTTCATCTACCTCCTCCAACGATCAAAAAACAATCTAATCAATTCTTCAATGGCTATATGTCGAAAGAAGCTTATAAAAGGAGAAAAGAAACATATTTTACAAGAGAGGGGGATCAAGCATATACTTTCTTATCTTCTACCAGCCCTAGCATTCAATTTTCAAAGCAAGTATTCGAGTATCTAACTTTCTCAAAATCTCAAGAGAAGATTTACACAATCTCAAATCTGGTTTTTACTTCTTATTTCATTTAATTTAATATCGTATTTGTGTCTATTATAGACTTTCTCAACAAAAGGCATTAATTTTTTTTTATTGAGCATAGTAAAAGGGTTTGGATAACTTGTTTTATTGAGTGGAAAGGTTCTCCTCATTCTTGTTGTTGTATCTGATTCTGTCACTTAGAGCTAGACTCTAGAAGATAATTAATGAACCTTATTGTTGTAACAAGGATAAAAAATGGAATAATGTTACAAGATTTGTCGTCTTTGGAATGAATTAAATAATTTCTATCTTGTTTTTATTGATTGTCCTTAATTGATTACACTTGTTGTATATATCAGAAGAATTGTATATTCACATCCCAGACCATAAGTGGTCCTAATTACATCTCCATAATGGAGAAAACCCTTGATTAAAAGGAAAAGTATAATGCATTTTAGAAATTCAAAAAATAAAACACACACTCTTTCAAAATAGACATATGCTGTCTTTGGGATCGCCGAGCACATTGCGATGACTTGATATTTAGGAGATCGCCTCAAGTCAATTGGCGGATGGGATAATACGGTTCTAGACTAGGTTGCTAAACACTGGGTTAACTTAGAAAATGAGTGTTTTGATTTGATTAGTTTGTCCCAGGTGGAATCAAGACCGGGTGATCTCTATTGTGTTTAGACTTTAAAGAGATCAGAAAAATAGGTGACCTAGGTTTGCTTCAGCTTTCTTTTATTGCCCATGAGAAGCTTAGGAAGAATGGATCAGGTTGACTAGGTTTAGCTCGGCTTTCTCAATTGACCCATGAGAAGCTTAGGAAAAGTGGGACTAGGATGACTGGATTTGGCTCGGCTTTCTCAATTGACCCATGAGAAGCTTAGGAAAAGTGGGACTAGGATGACTGGATTTGGCTCGGCTCTCTCAATTACCCATAAGAAGCTTAGGAAAAGTGGGTCAGGATGACTGGATTTGACTGTTTTGATGAATGGTATATGCTAAGGTTTGACTCAGTGAGCCATAACTCAGTGACTCGGTGAGTCACAACTCAGTAACTCGATCCTAGACTTAGGCTTTTAAATGAGTTGGTGAGTAGTGTTTGCTAAGGTTTGACTCAGTGAGTCATGACTCAGTGAATCGGTGAGTCACAACTCAGTGACCTGGTCCTAGACTTAGGCTTTTGAATGAGTTGGTAAGTGGTGTTTGCTAAGGTTTGACTTAGTGAGTCATTACTTAGTGATTCCGTGAGTCACAACTCGGTGACTTAGTCCTAAACTTAGACTTTGAGATAAGTCAATGAGTAGTGTTTGCTAAAGTTTGATTGAGTCATGATTCAGTGACTCGGTGAGTCACGACTTAGTGACTTGGTCCTAGATTTAGGCTTTTGAATGAGTTGGTGAGTGGTGTTTGCTAAGGTTTGACTCAGTGAGTCATGACTTAGTGACTCAGTGAGTCACGACTCAGTGACCCGGTCCTGGACTTAGGCTTTTGAATGAGTGAGTCATGACTTAGTGACTCCATGAGTCACGACTCGGTGACTTAGTCCTAGACTTAGACTTTGAGATAAGTCAATGAGTAGTGTTTGCTAAGGTTTGACTAAGTGAGTCATGACTCAGTGACTTGGTGAGTTACAACTCGGTGACTTGGTCCTAGACTTAGGCTTTTGAATGAGTTGGTGAGTGGCATTTTCTAATATCCCATGGAAAACTGCAAGCAGACAATGTCTGCCGTTTATACTGTAAGAGATTGAAGATCCAGACTACATGAATTAAGCCTAATTATACTTTGAGTTAATTAAGCCTAATCGTGACTAACACTAATAACAGTGATTAGTGTTAATGATAGTTCTCAGTTAATTTAAGATGATGTCATTAATTTTCTAATTTATGGGGCAGTTACGTGGTTTAATCAGGGTTCAAACAGGTTTTAATGTGTTTAGAATGTCTAATTCAGTATTATCCTATTGTCCATTGGCCATATGGGACCCACCATTACCACAGCATGGGTGGGACCCATGTGTGCACTATGGTGGGGTCATGGCAGAGTCCCCTTAGGCACTAGAGAGATTACCAGTGGCCAAAGGCCACTGGTGTCAAGTGAGGTACTTGCCTCTTGAAGATTCCTCAAGCTCCTCCTCCAAGTTCCAAGAGAATTTTTCTTCCAAAAAAATCCTCTTTTCTCAAGAAGAGGGAGGGATATTTATAGGCTTGAGGTCATTTGGGGGTAGTTTAGGAATTTTAGCTCCAACATGGGAGCATTTTGGGCATTTTAGCTCACCATTAGGATATTTTTGGGAACTCTTGGAAAATATGCCCAGCTTCACTAGTGGGGGTATTTTGGAAATTTTAGCTCCAACATGGGGGTATCTTGGGCATTCCAGCTCCACTATTGAGGCATTTTGGGGAACTCTTTGGAAAATGTGCCCAGCTTCACTAGTAGGGGTATTTTAGGCATTCCAGCTCTAACATGAGGGCATCTTGGGCATTCCAGCTCTAACATGGGGGTATCTTGGGCATTCCAGCTCTACCATTGGGGCATTTTTGGGAACTCTTGGAAAATATGCCCAGCTTAACCAGTGGGGGTATTTTGAGAATTTTAGCTCCAACATGGGGGCATCTTCGCATTCCAGCTCCACCATTGGGGCATTTTTGGAAATTTTGCAAGATGACTTTGCCTCCCACGCCTAGAATATCTTTGGAATTTTCATTTACACCTTTGGTCAATCCAAATATTTTAATTAATTAATCAATTTTTAGCAAAATAGATTGCCAAAAATGTAATTAATTGATACATGCCTATCATAGGTACTATGCAATTAATTGACAAAAATACTCCCTTATATATTTTAGTGTATTATTCTCATATTGATTATTGCAACAAATCAATTATTGCAATTAATTCTTCTTCCTGTTCGTATCATTGGTTTTCATTGCACACCATGTCATAGCGTTTTACTGGACGAGCAAGTGAGGAGCTCCCTTAGCTCCGGGGTGCATCACCAAGCCTTGGCGGGATTCGCGGCACATCACCAGCTCCATGACACATCATCTACGCAGCGGTGTGGTTTGCTAACTACGCGAACGGGAAGGCTGTTGTTCCTCCTACACGCCACGATGTGCGGTTAAGCTCCTCGACACACTGATTTTGGTTGCATGACAATTCAGCCGTAAGTGAAGTGATGCTCACCTCCATGGCATGTCAACAACAGCATCAATCGCACGCCACGCTAGCACTTGCCATCTGCTTGTCCTGCTTGTGTGCCACGTCGAAATTGTTTCCTTGATGTGTTTTGCTGATGGCGCGTCGTCTCTGGCTAATTCCCGCTCATGGTTACGTCAACTGCACGATGAACTAGCTGCCTGGTCGGTATGCCGGTTGTGCGGCCAAATGACTATTTCACTGTTCGGCATCGTCGTTGTTTGTCTGCGAGATGGCATTGCTGGCTGGAAAACTCGACAAACCATCGTCGCAAGCTGCCGTTGCTGCTAGTAGCGAGGCGTCACTGTCTCCACTAGACACCCTGTTTGTGGCTGCCACAAAATAGGGGAGCCCTCTGCTACCAGCATTCATCCACGTTGGGTCGCTATTGCCGCTGTCTCTCTCCGCCAGCGCTATCTGCCGATTGGATGGCTGATCAGATCCAGCCGAACGACTGGATTCTCCAGTCGAATGACTGGATTCATTTTTACCACACTGAATACCTGGTTCGGTCATCAGAGGAGTGTCGTCAACACTAGACCAGCCTCTCACTTTGGTTGTAAAGTGGGTGTGCGGTTTTGCCGGCCCACGACCGAACGCCCGATCAGGTCCGTTCATCAAGCTTCTTGAAGTGCACTGATGTTTTTAAGTTCACATGCTACGTTGTGCGGCCATATCTACTAGCCGGAAGGACCTGTTGCCCGTCAGCCTTCGCTCCTAGCGTTGCTGCCGATGGCCAGACGTTGCCCACCAGTATGCTGCCATGCTGTTGACGACCGAAAGCTGCGTTGCTGCCAATGCTTCCGCCAGTGATGCTGTCCGACACTGGTATCATGGTCGCTGTCTCCACCAGACACCCTGTCCGTGGCTGCCACGAAACAGGGGAGCCATATGCTGCAAGTGTTCGTCCATGTTGGGTTGCTGCCGCCGGCCAGACGTTGCTCATCAGTTCGCTGTTCACTTAAACGTCCCCCGGTGTGGATGATTCTCCATACTTTGGTTTGTTTAGTGTCCCAACAATATGTCCCCCAGTGGCTATTCGGCATGGGTAAGCATCCAGTGAGATGTGCATGATGACGGCCGATGCCTGTAATTTCCAGAGAATTGTGAACGTTCTTTGCAACGGCTCCTTTACAATCTAAGCCGCCCATTTGAATTTTTGTGCCATGTGACTTTCTACTTTGAGAAATGTTTGCAGGACCTTTTTTGTATTTCCATTTTCGGTGCTTGCTAGGCTTAACAGCCACTATTGCTTGCTTATAAAGCTGCTATCTGAGGGGAGGCGCTGCTACCTCTTATCTGTTTGGGATTATAATGTTGCTTCAGCTTTGGATTCCACACTATTCTTGACAAGTTCTCTTATTTTCTCCGATTCTTTTCTATCATTTCGGCTTCACAAGAGTTGTTACAAAGCTTGGATTGTCTTCACTGATTTGGTGGTTCTCTTCGAAGGACTCCATTTCCGGCATTCTGTCATCATTTGTTGGAAGGGGCAAGGAGAAGGTTGGCATTTACAACACTAGAGTCCTCTGTCGTATCTTAGTACTGTCGGGGGCTTATTGCTGATTTTCTGAGTTCGTCCAGATTTTGTGATTTGGTAAAGTCAGATGACATATCGATTTTTCTTCTGCATTGCCATGATTTATTATTATTATTATTATTATTATTATATACATATTTTTATTTGTCTCTCCAACTTGGTGGAGGAAGACACTGACCTCGTACATGAGCAACCAAAGAAATATTCAGCGTGTGGGTTCCCAAATGCCTGGCCGAATTATCCTGGTGGACTCCGATCAGCGTAGTCAAGCGCGTGCTTGATGGACTTGATCGCGGTAACCAAACAAAGCGGGCTGCAAATGGCACTGCCCAAGCATACTGTTGGTGGGCTCTTGATACACAGTTCATCGCTTGGCTACTTACGGACTGGAGAGGGTGCGGGGTCCATACACTAATGGGTGATGAACTGGTGAGGCGTGACCCACATGCTCCTTGGCAGGCTCGTTCTAGGCAAAACCCAGATAGACAGGTTGATTGGAGTACAAGCCCATGTGAGGCCTGCTAGATGTGGCCAACCATGGTTGGATTTTTGGTGCATGGCCCATCAGTTGGATAGCTAGGGAAGAGCTTATACGAATTCATGAGCTAGCTGAGTATAGTCTAGTGATGAACCTTAGCTCTTCTTCCTCTAACTTTTTCTTCGGCCCGACAAGCTTGCGGAATGCAATCCAATGTGAAAGCTTGATAATCATGTTATTTTAGTGGGACAGATAGACATCGTAAACTTTATGATTTCAAGCATTTGGAATTCCGTCCAAGGTTCCAATACCTTAAATTAAACATTCCAATCACTTGGAATGTGATAAAATTTCTTTCGAAACACTATCCTTTTGCCTTGTAATTTGGGAAAGCTCGAAATTCATGAATTTTGCTGCATTCAACTTTTCACCTTGATCTCCTATGCTTGTCAGAGAGAGAAAAATCTCCAAAATTTATGAAACATATCCAACATTGATGGGATAAGTCAAGGCCCATTTCAGCAACACACATACATTTCTTTTTTTTTTTTTTTTTGACATAATCAATTACCTCTTCATATCTTGAACAAGGCACTTGTTGACATATTCCCTCTCTGTTTCATTCTTAACAGATATGGATCCTCACAACAGAGTGGCTTCTCTATCCCTTATCAGTTCAATTGACTGTGTAGACTTCGACGATTCTCCTATTAGAGCGGACGAGTTTGGCTGCGTTCCTTGCAATATTGGTTCAGTCTTTGCAAGAGAGCATAATGTAAATGACCACGATGAAGCAACATCGATGCAACCTACGGCGGATAGTTCTATTCCGAATCCTCCCATCATTGAATCGATTCTTTCATCTGATGTTACCCTTGAGCCAGATGTAAGAGTATCAGAGGTGGGTCAGAAGAAGGAGAGATCGTTGTTCCACCACGGTTCAAAGGGAAACTCATATTGCAGTCGAGTGCCAAGAAAAAATTCTTCTTGTGCCACAACACCAAGATGAGGTTCCTATTATGCCGCCATGCTGAGAAGAAGCTTATATTGCGGCTTCGTGCCAAGGAGGAGTTCGTATGGCTCCAGAACGCCAGTCGCTGAGGAAACAGAAGAAGCAAAAGAAAGGTGGTGACCCTAACCTCCAAAGTGCTATCCGTTATTATCAGGTTAAGGATATAGAAAAGGGCTTCTTTGTTTGGTTGACTACAGAGCTCCCAAAGCAAAAGCTTTCTGGTTTTGATAGTGATATCCCAGGTCATTCTCCAATACGTCACCTTTCCATGATAAATATGAAGAGTAATGAAAGCCTTTTTGCTCTTCACTTTCAACCTTGCTTTATACATAGAAAGGATGTTGAGAGCGCCTATCTATATGCCAATGCCTTTGCATACTATGATGAGAAGGACCACTTTGATGGCTATTTCCTGTCTCCCATTAAAGAGATGTTGGATCCTCATAAATACTCTGTGGAGACCCCTCGCCAGAGGGCAACAATTCTTAAGGGTTATAAGTTTGTTACTGATGGAGAAAGAGGCTGATTCAAGGGTGGTTTACCAAAGAATAATTTTTTTAAACCTTGGGTAGAGCAGATAAGAGTGACACACAGAAATGTCCTTTGTCAGGCTGGCATTTATGACGTGATTCTATGCACTCACGGTCCATTCCACTGGCACATGGAAGCCATGTGTGGCTCCATTCAGTTCTGGTCTCTGATGACCAATTCCTTCCATTTCCCTTGTGGTGAGATGAGCACCATGCTATGGGACCTCAATGTTACCTGTGGGTTACCTATCGTTGGGGAGCCTTTTGATTTGTACTTCTCGCCAAATGAGGATTTTAGAGAAGGCAATTTAGGTTATCGCATCTTGAACATAATGAGTAAGTTAAGACGGTCCGACACTAAGCTTTCCTGGATAGGCTAGGCACAACTGTTTGGAAGGATTTCCAATCCCAATGCTCAAAAATGTAGGATGCCAGCATCTGAAAATTGGGCAAAATGGAATATTTGGGCTGATGAAGCTCTTTTGGGCAGTATCACCTTAGAGGAAGAATTAGTTTTATTCCTTATGCTGTGGCTTTCTATTATCATCCGTCCTTCATTAGCGCATGATCATTGCATTAACCCCTTATGCTTAATACCGGCTCTTCAGCTCATCGAAGGTAAGAGACTATTCATGGCTCCTCATGTATTGTGTGGGCTGAACGACATGGTCTTACACCATTTTGGGCCAGTCACGTGTACTACTTACTTCCCAGTCCACTTCTTTATAGCCTGGTTAGGACTTTATTTTCCCTGAATTTATGGGGTTGACTCGCCAACTCAATTGCCTGGTGAAGGCTTATTGTTAGGGAAGTTTTTGATTGCCATTTTCAGGAACGTACGATTTGATGAAGTGATAGATCGGTTAGTGAAGCTAGACAAGTTTTCTCAAGAATGTTTTTACTTGCCCCGGTCAATCAAATCGTATGTTCCAAGGACTATGCCTGGTGGTATAGCACCGATGGGGGCAAAATCAGTAGGGTGATGCCCCCTAATTGTGGTGTGTTTGCTTACGATCCATTGGCATCCTCTTTTGTACTTGACATGCTCGAGAATTTCTTCTTAGGAGCACAACAGGCCATGGATTTTGAGAGGCCATCCACTTTTCCATAAAAAAGTTTTATGGTTGGATGAATGTCATCCTTGTCAAAACATTTATTGCACTGATCGCAGTCACATTGGGTGGTGGGGTTATGGTGAGCAGATATACCCCATAGGTGAGAAGATTTGGACAGAACCGATAACTCCTGATCTGGCCATTCTTAAGCTGGCTCCTTATGTCCCTCCAGATTATGCTAAGTGAACTGCACCAATCAACGTGCCCCTTTTAAGGGAGGAGATGACCAAAGCAGAAGCTGATGCAGAAGTAGGGTTGGAACAGTACTTGGTAGATTATACTCCAGTACGATTCAGTGATAAGGCTCCTCGGGTTTTAGTTCCTTTAAGAACAACCTCGTTTCGAAAGAAAAGGACTAAATCTGGTAGTGCTGCTGGAAAGCAGGATGAGAAGGAAAAAAGTAGCTGAGGATTATCCGAGGCTCCTCCTCTGAAAGTGACCAAAAGCGTGACTCAATTCTTTGTTTTGCTCAAAACCATTTTTTGTCCAGAGCGTCGAGCTCTTCGAACCACAACTTGGCTTGTTGGTTAGTTGTTAGCCCCAAATGTGTTGCAACTCTAAGCAATGGCAACTGCACTTCCAAGGGCAAGACCGCCTCTACCCCAAACACCAAAGAATAGGGGGTCACATCGGTTGTTGTCCAATGAGTGGTACAATAAGCCTAAAGCGCCTCTGGTAATTTGAGATGCCATTGTCACTTATTCTTATTTGCCGTTCTTCTCATGATCTTTAGGATTGCCTTATTGAATGCTTTCGCTTGGTCATTCCCTTGTGAATGATATAGTGTAGAGAATATATGTTTGATGCCTTGCTTTCGACAAAACTTCTCCATTTTCTCATTCTTGAATGGAGTGCCAACGTCTGATGTAATTTGGAATGGATTACCATATCGATACAAAATCTTGAATTTAATAAATTCAATTACTTCTTTAGCTCTGACCCTCTTACATGAATCAGCTTCTGCCCATTTGGAGAAGTAATCGGTTGCAACCAGGATATAGACATGTCCCTTGGAAGATGGGGGATTGATTGGACCAATGATATCAAATCCCCACAATGCAAAAGGCTAAGAAATGCTTGTGGGTACCAATTCTGAAGGTGGTATGTGCCGGATATCCCCATGGAGCTGACATTAAAGACATGATTTAGCAAATTGCAATGAGTCTAAGACCATAGTAAGCCAGTAATATCCCAAGCATTTGATCCGTCTGTGTAATCTTTGATCAGACAAATGCTCGCCACATTCGCTAGAATGCGCTTGCATGAGTGCATATTGGATCTCTTCCCCATTAAGACAATGGAACCAAAGTCTATCATATGCTCGATGATATAGTGTATTATTAAAATACACATATCGAGTAGCTCTTTTTCTTTGAGCTAACTTTTCTTGCGAGTTCTCCGGGAGAATCCCGTATTGCAGGTAGTTGATGTATGGGGTTCGCCAATTATTTGCCATTAGTTCCATACAAGCTGCGCATTCTATTCGCTTAGTGATCTCTCCCTCATATGAGCCAGAAATGCAGCTTTGTTACTTGACTTTGACAACGACCACTTGGCCTCCGGCGATGGCTAGAGCAGTTGCCAAATTTGCCAGAGCATCAGCAATGGTATTTTCAGTCCTCGGGATATGTCCAATGCTAACTTGAAAAAGTTGATCCAATAGCCCTTGCGCAATATCATAATACCAGCTCAAGCTGGGTTGGCGAACTTCGTATTCAGTGGTTAATTGTCAGACCACTAGTTTTGAATCGCCAAAGATGTCTAATTTTGTTATCCCGAAGTTAAGGAAAATTTGAAGTCCTAGGACTAATGCCTCCTACTCTGATTCATTGTTGGTGTAATTCTTTCCTAAGTAGAAAGAATATGGAAGAATGTTTTTTTGGGGTGAGATGAAGATGATTTCTAAGCCAGCACTGACAACTTTGGTAGCACCATCGAAGTACATCTTCCAGAGAGTGTTGACTTGTGCAATGAACACTTCTTCGTCTGGCAAGTCTTCTTGCACCACGACCTCTTCATCGACTGAATGAGCTGCCAAGAAGTTAGCTAGAACTTGTCCTTTGACCGCTTTTCGCAGCATAAAGCTGATGTCAAATTCTGACAGCAATAATGACCACTTGGCCAACCGTCCTGACAACATGGGATGGGTGATCAAGAACTTGAGTGGATCTGCTTTAGAAATTAATCGGATCTCATGAGAAAGGAAATAATGCCTTAACTTTTAGGCTACAAACACTAAGGCAAGGCATATTTTTTTGATTGGAGAATAATTGTATTCTGCATCGATCAACTGACGGCTACGGTAATACAATGCTTGCTCTTTTTCATCCTGATTTTCTTGTGCGAGCAATGCTCTCAGTGATTGCTCGCTCATGGGGATGTACAAGATTAGCGGTTTACCCTTGGCTAGTGTGGCTAGAACCGGCGGATTACGGAGTAATTTTTTGATGGTATCGAAGGCTTTTTGGCAAGCTTCATCCCAAACAAAGTCTACATCCTTTTTTAGTAGACGGTGAAATGGCTGACATGTTCCTGCTAAGTTGGCCACAAACCTTCTGATATAAAATAGCCTTCCTTACAAGCTCCTTAGGTCATCTATGTTCCTTGGGGCAGGCATGTTCCTAATGGCCTCTACTTTTTGTGGGTCTACCTCAATTCCTCGGTGACGGATGATAAATCCCAAGAACTTTCCTGACCCAACTCCAAATGCGCATTTGAGTGGGTTCATGCGCAGCTTATTTTTCCTGAGCCATAAAAAGATGGTGCATAGATCCAGCTGGTGTTGATCGTAGCCGTTGGATCTTACCACCAAGTCATCGACATAGCATTCAACATGTTCATGAAGCATGTCATGAAAGATAACTTGCATAGCACTTTGGTAAGTTGCTCCTGCATTCTTTAATCCATATGGCATAACTTTGTAGCAAAAGACATCGATTGGAGTGCGAGATCCAGTGGAAGCCTCATCTGCTGGCGCCATCTTGATCCGGTTATAACCAGAGTAACCATCCATGAACAAGAATGTGTCATAAAGTGATGTGCTGTTGATAAGGAGTTCCATATGTGGCAGTGGGAACTCATCCTTTGGACAGGCTTCATTGAGATTGCTAAAATCAACACAAACTCGTATTTGCCCATTCTTTTTCTTCACCGAGACAACACTAAAGAGCCATCTTGGGAACTTGATTTCTCAGATGAAGTTGGCTTCCAGCAATTTGTTGACCTTATTAATGATCTGTTGCTCCAATTTAGGTTTAAACTTTCTCGGAGCTTGCTTTACTAGCCATTTGCTTGGGGAGATATGTAAAGAATGCATGTCAATATCCTAATCTAAGCCAGACATTTCTGAGTATGTCCATGCAAAAACATCTTTGAATTCCCTGAGGAGACTCATTAGCAGTTGTTTTTCATGTTCCTGCAGAGATTTAGCCATAAAGGTGGGTTGTTTGTCTTCGTCCGTACCTAGATTGAACTCTTCAAACTCATCGATTATTGGTTGTCCACCATCTTCTAACCCTGATGGAGCTGCGCCTGTTTATCAGAGGACAAGAAAAATGAGGAAGAAATAATGTAAATGGAACGACATGACCGGAATTGGTCACCTTTGGAAAATATCAAAGGATTTTCTACTATTATTAATTTTCCTCAATTGATTACATTTGCTGTGTACATCAGAAAAATTGTATGTTCACATCCCAGACCACAAGCGGTCCTAATTACATCTCCATAGTGGAGAAAACCCATGATTAAAAGGAAAAGTACAATGCATCTTAGAAAATCCAAAATAAATTTGTGCTGTCTTTGGGATCGCCGAGCACATTGCAATGACTTGATATTTAGGAGATCGCCTCAAGTCAATGGGCGGATG
>JAYJMB010033598.1:0-35180 GCA_036873735.1 Pouteria campechiana
AGAAATTACTTCTAAGCAGAAATAATATTGTGATGCATATGTGATTTTCATAGTTGTTTGTTTAATCATGGTATCTGCTCCACACATATATTTAGCTTCTCATAACTATTCTCATTTCAGGCATATTTTCGTGTGGGTGTGTAATTATATGTGTTATGTAATAGTAAAAGAGTAGCATGCAAAGTAAAGCAATCAAGCAGATAATACACATAATAATTTTTATAGTAGTTTGGGCACCTCGTCCCTATTCCCTTCTTCCAAGAGCACACTCATTGTACCTCGGGTTCCATTATCATTTATAATGGAATACATTAGTGCTCCCAGTACTCTTAGCTTTAGGTGGCATAATAAGTGTTCTCTGTACTCTTCTAGATTCCAGCTCCAAGGGGCATAAATAAGTGTTCCCAATACTCTTTTGGATTCCAGCTCTAGGGAGCATAAAAATAGTGATTTTTTTAGCTCACCAGCTCTAAGGAGCATACACATAGTGATTTTTTTTAGCTCACCACCAACTCATATGACTGATTAACAGCACTCAAGTTGTACATTACTTTGCCTTTTTAATAGGCTGATTTCTATGTAATTTAAGTACTTATAAAATGATTATTCATTGAAGTACATTAGATATCAATACTCCAAAAATATGATTATGATAGATTTTTGAGGCTCATCATCTATTAGTGTAATGGAGATTGAATATCTTGGAGGAAGTGTTGTCTAATTGAGAAAGGTTACTCTTTTATGCTCCTTTTCCTTTTTTCTTTTTCTCTCAACTTCCTCAACCTTGTTCATTGACACTGCACTACCTTTATACTGCTTCAGAAATTTTTGCTTGTAAGAGGTAGATGGCTTCCATTGAATGTTGAAGACCATTCTTTATTTTCTCCCATTGAAAAGTTGTCTTCTTGATAAACTTGTTTTAGTTGGAAAGTCTGCAGCACCGTCCTTGAAGAAGATGCCTTTCTGGTTTTAGCAAACACTAGATGAAGACTTTCTACATGATTGACTCTTTCATTCTTTTGGAAAGACACCCATTAAACTTGAAGGGATGTAGCCCCTGAGAGTTGCTATCTTTGTCAGAGGGAAGACTGCTTTCCTTTGAATTTCTTTCCATCTTCAGTTAAACTTGATTTGTCTGGCAATTTAATAAGATATGTTTGAAGTGAAAGTTTGACCGAAGAGTACAACCAACATTGTCTGGTATAAGTAGCTTCTAGTCATCATGATGTGCCATAATAATTTAGCCATAATTATTCTAAGGACTTTGTTTGATCAAGTCCTAGTTTATTTCTTGTAAGTAATAGATAAATTGGCTCTGAGTAGATCCATAAGGTATAATAGACAATTTCATCAATGTAAATTTGCCTGAGTTCACTACAGCACTTTTACTTCATTTTCTAGTTTCTCTATTATAAGTAACAGATGAATTGCAAAGGTGCTTACGAAGTTCTTATCTTACTATTTACCAGATGAAGTTCTTTGACTAGATGAAGTTGTTTCACCAGATGAAATAGCTTTGTTTGTTGGTTTGTCTATTGCAAGTAACAGACAACTCTTGTTAGCACAGACAAGGCTTCTTCATAGCAAATGAATTGACTTTGTTTATTAATTTGCATGTAGAGAGCTATAGATAAATTTGGAATGCACAAACAAATCCTCTTTCCAGTAATTTATCTATTAGTTTGTCTGTTGCAAGTAGTAGATGAATTTGCAGGTGAAGATGACAAACAAGGTAGGCTATTCATCTATAGCCACTTGGCCGCTTTTATTTCGTCTTCTACTTCATTTGTAGTAAGTTGCAAATGAGTTCCTTGTTGTTCTTCTATTCGAGATAGACTTCATATGATAAATGCTTGATTAGTTCAACTGCAACTTTTAGCTCTACATTTGTCTAACTTCAATTCCATTTCATCCCTGCTTCTACAATCTGATTCATCTTTGTGTTGTAGACAGATGTTGTATAGGAAGAATTTATTAGACTTGTTTATAGAACGATTTGTTTAAATCTATCTGAGGGAGGTGTTATCTGATACGGACTTTAACTATAAAGATTTATTCGGTCAATCATTAAGGTTTGAACATCATAGTTTTAGATATGCTCTATAGCTTCTTTTCAAAGTTTTAGTATTATTCTTTTTGAGAATTCTTGTCTTCTTTTCAAAGTTTTAGTATCATTCTTTTTGAGCATTTAGATCTCCTTACTGATGCATTCTTTGTATACATTTCCACTCTATTTGTATTATTTCTCTATATATCATTTATTTGTTTTTGCATCACTTAGGAATACAACTGTTAGTCCTTAAGTGTTCACTCATATGTTGTTGCTCATCATCAAAACTTGGTTGTTTAACATATATACTATTTGGTTCAACATTCTCCCCCTTTTTGATGATAATAAAATATTTGAGTGAAATACCTTTCAAGAGAGTAAAATCACTGTATACTTAAGTACAGGAGAATTAAGCAAAGATATTTATTAATGTTATGGCTCTCCTTGACTTAGTGTATTATTTTAGCTCATGTGTATCTCCCTAAATAGATACTATATTTTTCTCTATACTTTTCTAATTTTACTCAAGTTTCACTATATTTCTCCCCCTTTTTGTCAAAATAAAAAAGGCAAAGCATAAGAGAGATGCAACATAGTTTTTTAGAAGCAACATTTGAGTAATATATTGAAGGATTAGAGAAAATATAGAACAAAATAGTTCTCATAAAATAGAAGGGCAACATTCAAGTGATGATAACAAAAAATTCAATATGAATCACACAACCAAAAAAATTTTCATTTCATTTACGTAAGAAATATACTTTATATGACAAAATACATCAATGATTGAAGCAGAGCATGTTCATTGATTGGACTTGAATTCCACATTAAGAGCTTTCGGGATGCTATGGACAAGTTGGAATTGCTCTATATATTCAGGATCCATCAATTCTGGATGAGGAGGAGCTTGTCCTTGAGCTTGTGCCTTCCTATTTGCAATCATCCATTTCTCATGAAGGGCATAAGTCATCATGAAGTGATTTGGAGGTATGACTATTTCAAGATTGACAATGAGTTTGATGCCTGCCTAATAATTGTCATCCAATAGCTCTGGATATGGAGGAGGTTTGCCATGATGAATTGCTATAGTATTGACATCCGTTTGATACTTGAGGGTAGCATAAGTCATGGAGGTTGAGCCGAGGGGAGGAGATTTAGAGGTAGTTTTGTGTATACTGCTTGTTGAGGGCTTAAAGACCAAAATTTTGAATCTTGAAGGAGGTTTAGAACTAGAAGAAGGTTGATGTGTTGTAGAAGGAGATGGTTCAACAGAATGGTTGGTGTTTGGTGATTGTTAGGTGAACTCATTTAGTATCTTATCAATAATCTCATCACCATCTAAAAGTGGTTTGAGTTTGAAAATTTTAGTTAGAACTTTCATTATTATTATACTATTAAGAAAATTTTAATCTTCAAATTTTGAAAAAGAAAGATAAAAAAGAGTGAAGGATCCTGCGATTGAAAAGTGAAGGCAACTATTTGATTTATTAATTATCTATATTTAATTTCTTCTAAAGTCATTTTTAATTTTGGATTCTTAGGAGTTGCATATGTATGTTTTGGGAGTTTGGGATGCTGAATTTGATAAGTTTTAGATGTAGAGGGCATAACATTTGATGGTGTGGGTTGACTGATTTTTGAAGGGGAGAGAGGTGATTGAGAAGTGATTGGAGATGGAAGGGAAGATCATGAAGTTTGTACAAGTGTGAATGAAGTGGACTGACTAGGAGAGGGATTTTATTGAGACGAATATTTCTTGGAGATGAATTTTAGAGATTTAAAGATTTTACTTATGGAAATTTTTGATTCAGATGTAAAGGATACTCAGTTAGATTGAGGAGATTCTTGTGGGGGATCCGTGGTAGTAGGGTGAGTGATAAGTGGAGATTTGTGAGGTATGTGATGTGGTGAGTATGGAGTAGAAGAGAAGTGATGTGAATGATGAGATAGGGAAGCTAGTGAGGAGTGAACAGTCCTAATTGGTGAGACAGAAGCTGGTTTCCTTTGACTTTTGATGGATTCAATTAAGGAGAATAGGGTGTCCACCTTTTTATCTAATGAGTCCATCTTAATGGTGAGGGTTCCAGAGAACATTTCAATATTTATAAGCCTGCTCTCAAGATTTTGTAGAATGTTTTGGGTTGGTAGAGGTAAATGAGTAGGTCTGAAAGAAGATGGAATTAGACTGTGATGTGGAGATGGTTCTGCTGCTACTCCTACTTCTTCTTCTATTGCCATTGTTTCCTCTGCTACTGCTGTTGTGTTTGTTTGCACATGTTCCTCATTTCTTTCTTTCTTTCTTCTTCTTCTTCTTCTCTAACCCTTTTTGGTTGTCTTGGCCTTCTTGCTCTTTCAGTGACTATACCACATAATGATATGGATATTCACATCCTTTTCAATGTTACTTTGTCAACTATGTCTGAATTTTTAAACTTTTCTGGAACTTCATATGATAAATCCACCTCTACCTCTCTTAGCATTTGAACTATTGCCATTCCATAGGTAGAGGATGTCTTGCTAATGATTTGACTTGATAAAGCTGTTCAAACATGAGTTTGGCCAGATCCAATTTCTTCTTATATTTCAGTGCCCAGAGAACCCTTGCATCTCTTTCAGAAATATTATCCCTATTTCCAATCTTGGGATAGATGTTATTGTTTAGGATAATATGAGCAAGTCTTAGATTCACTTCTAGATACTTGGGATTTAGGTTCTTCACATCACCATCAATAGACATCCCTATTAGCTATGAGAACAACTCTCTTCTAAGTGCTAGCCATTCAAACGTTTACTTTTCAATCAGGGGAAGATTCAAACACTCTTTGATGCTTTTAGGAGATAAATCTATTTTCTTGTCTCAAATCCATAATTTCTTAAGCCTAGGGTTATAGTTGCAAAGGAGTATTTTTACCATTCTAGAATAACTTTTGTTTCTAGGACTCATAAAATCTTTCCATCCCTGAAAGCTTATCCAATCATAAATTTTAAACTTCATCTTTTCGAAGATTTTAAAATCAATGGCTCTACCCTTCAGAACCTTTCTATTAACATATTTTTTCATATATTCTTGGTAACTTTTTCATCGTTTTGGAAAGTTACTTCTAGGAGTCTATTTTCCTGCACTCTAATTTTTTGAGATTGATGCTTTTCCTTTGAATTTTCTCTATTTCTTTTTTTACCAAATGTGGATGTTGAAGTCATCTCTATAGTTCTTGAATCTGCCATCTCTATTAGTCGAGATTTGGGGTTTTGATGTGGAAGAGTTTGGAGGTTCTTGGTTGCGAGATAAGTAAATGAAAAATGACACCAAGAGGACGAGTAGTGATGAAGGGAACAATGGGGATTTGAATCGCCTTCTTCTAACAAGTGGATTTTCTATTGCTAATAATAAATGTGAGAGGTAAGTCTAAGACGATGTTAAAATAGGGATTTTTATTGAGTTTATGGTCAAACCTTGAGGGCCTCAGACAAATTAGATGGCTTCAGACAAACCTACAGACAAAGTAATGACTTCATCTGTGGGCAGATATGAAATGATGTGATTTTTAATTTATTTTTAGTCCAAGATAAGCATGATTGTTTGAGAGCTTGATTTTGTATGTGAGGGTCACTTATGATTAGGAGATTTTAATTTGTAAAGATTTGAATGACTGATCTCTTGACTTTATATCCTGTGCATGAGAGAAGTAGTGACGAGCACATGGTTTAGAGTTGTCTACGAAAAAATGCTCTAAATTTCTTTCAATTTAATGTATAATAGACAACTTAATGTATAATAGACTTTCAATTTTGAAACAATCTAATCAAAGGTTTAAAGATCACCATAAATTTCTTAAAAGTTTGAAACTTTAGATTCCAAGATTGTAGCATTGTATTGAATTGCTAAGATATTGAAAAATGCTTATTTGGTTGTCTTGAGCTCCTCTGGATTTCTCATAGCTTGATTCTTCTAATTTCCTTATTTCTGCAACTCTTGCATAGAATCAATTACTTAGGTCATTTGGACTTTGTTAACTTTGTCATATATAATTTCTAATATATCTTTAATAGAGTTACACATAGATATTCTATCAAACTTAGTGGGAGACAAATATTTTGAATTTTCAGAATCTATAACAGATATCATTAATGTATAAATGTTTGCAAATAAATTGTCCTTGAGCAGGAGTGTTCTAGAATGATTTGGCTATGGGAATATCTTCACAAGTTCAATTCTGGTAGTCAAGATTAACTTGCGAAGCCTGCTTTGATACCACTTATTGGTCCGATGTAGTAGATAGCTCAAGATGAGAGGGGTGAATTGAGCATATGAAAATTATGCCTAAATAAAAATTAATATTCTAAGAAAAAATAATATTATGATGCATATATGATTTTCATAGTTGTTCATTTAATTATAGTGTCTACTCTGTACATAGATTCATCTTTCTATAGCTGTTCACATTTCAGGCATATTATCATGTGTGTGTAATGATATGTATTATATAATAGTAAAAGAGTAGCATGCAAAGTAAAGAAATCAAGTAGACAATATGCACTATAATTTTTATAATGGTTTGGGCACCTCATCCCTACATCCACTCTTCCAAGAACACACTCACTATGCTCTAGGTTCCACTTTCAATTATAATGGAATAAATTAGTGCTCCTAGCACTCTTCTGGATTCTAGCTCTAGGTGGTATAACAAGTGTTCCTAACACTCTTCTAGATTCCAGCTCTAAGGGGCATAAATAAGTGTTCCTAATACTCTTCTAGATTCTAACTCTATGGAGCATAAATATAGTGTTTTTCTGAGCTCACCAACAACTCATATGACTGATTAATAGCACTCAAGTTATACATCACTTTGACTCATTACTAAGCTGATTTCTATATAATTTAAGCACGTATAAAAGGATTACTTGTTGAAGCACATTAGATATAAATACTCCAGAAATAGGATTATGATAGATCTTTGAGGCTCATCATCTATCAATGCCATGGAGATTGAATATCTCGGAGGAAGCACTGTCTAATTGAGAAAGGTTACTCTTTTAAGCACTTTTTCCTTCTTTATTTTTCTCTTAGCTTCCTCAACCTTCTTCATTGACACTACACTACCTTTATACTATTTTAAAAATTTCTGCCTGTTAGAGATAGATGGCTTCCATTGAATGTTGAAGACTGTTTTGTATTTTCTCCCATTGAAAAGCTATCTTCTTGATAAACTTGTTTTTGTAGGAAAGCCTGTAGCATTGTTCGAAATTGCCTTTTCAATTTTGGCAAACATCGGATGAAGACTTTCTACATGATGAACTCTTTTATTCTTTTGGGAAAATGCCCATTAAACTTAAAGGGATGCAACCTTTGAGAGTTGCTATCTTTATCAAAGTGAAGACTGATTTCTTTTAAATTTCTTTCCATCTTCAGTTAAGCTTGATTTGTTTGGTAGTTTAATAAGATCTATTTCAAGTGAAAGTTTGACCAGAGAGTACAACTAGCATTGTCTGGTATAAATAGCTTCTATTCGTCATGATGCGCCATAGTAATTTAGCCATAATTTATCTAAAGACTTTATCTGATCAAGTCCTAGTTTGTCTCTTAAAAGTAACACACAAATTGGCTCTGAGTAGATCCATAAGGTATAGTAGACAATTTCATCTATGTGAATTTGCCTGAGTTCATTATAGTACTTTTACTTCATCTTCTAATTTTCTATCATAAGTAATAGATGAATTGTAGAGGCATTGACAAAGTTCTTCTCTTACAGTTTACCAAATAAAGTTCTTTCACAAGAAAAAGTTCTTTCACTAGATGAAGTTGTTTCACTAGACGAAATAACCTTGTTTGTTGGTTTGTTTGTTGCAAGTAACAAACAACTCTTATTAGCATGGATAAGGCTTCTTCACAATAGAAGAATTGACTTTGTCTATTGATTTGTTTGCAGAGAGCTATAGAAAAATTTGGAATGTGCAAATGAATCCTCTTTCCACCAGTTCATCTATTGGTTTGTCTGTTGCAAGTAGCAGATGAATTTACAGATGAAGATGGCAGACAAGGTAGGTTATTCATCTATGGCCACTATGTTGCTTCTACTTCATTTGTAGTAAGTTGCAGATGAGTTTCTTATTGTTCTTCCTTTCAAGATAGACTTCACGTAAGAGATAAATGCTTGATTAGTTCAACTTCAACTTTTAGCTCTATATTTGTCTGACTTTAGTTCCATTTTGTCTTTGCTTCTCATCTTTGTGTTGTGGACAGATGTTGTATAGGAAGAATTTATCAAACTTGTCTGTGGAACAATTTTTCTTAATCAAGTTGAAGCAGGTATTATTTGATACTTACTTTATCTATAGAAGATTTATTTAGTCACTCATTGAGGTTTAAATGTCATAGCTTTAGATATGCTTTGTGGCTTCTTTTCAAAGTTTTGGTGTCATTCTTTTTGAGTATTCTTGCCTTCTTTTCAAAGTTTTAATATCATTCTTTTTGAGCATTTAGATCTTCTTTCAGTGTAGTGGATCTCTTTGCTAATGTATTCTCTGTATATGTTGTCCACTCCATTTGAATTGTTTTCTTGTATTTCATTTATTTATTTTTCATCATTTGAGAACATGATTGTTAGTACCTTAAGTGTTCACTCTTATGTTGTTGCTCATCATCAAAACTTGGCTGTTTGCCATATATGCCATTTGATTCAACATGGAGCATGTATGCAATATTTTGGGATGATGAGCATGTTCCTTTCAGACTTTTTGAAATATATTGAGAAGATTGTGTCTGGTTTGAACTATCCTTAACACTTTCCGCAACTGAGTTATAAATCTTTGATCTTCCATGTTTTCAAATGTGATTCTGAACATATTTTTACACTTTAGAACTTGACAAACTCTTTTTTTATTAATAAACTTAATCAAGTTTTGTTTGTCATTAAAAGTATGTACTTATAATAACAATCTTTCCCTTTTTGATGATGACAAAACTTGATTAAATTATTTCAATTTGTAAGTATGCTGATGAAATCTCCCCCTAACTTATTGCATTAAACGTAAATTCTTTCTCCCCCTTAATCTAAACTTTCTCTCCCTTAATTTAAACTTTCTCTTCCCCTTTTTGTCATAATAAAAAAGGCATTGAGGGAAAAGAAGATGAAAAATACATAATGCATAGAGAATAAAGAGCATATTGTTAAAGCATAAAAAATCATTGCATTGAATTACATTTCAGTACAAGTAGAGTTACATGAGATATACTTATACAACACAAAAAGAACAAGGAAATGTGTAGTAAACAAAAATGAGAAGATGGGTTGTGGCTAGAATGTGTTGTGGTGGAGCCTGATTATGATCCTTCGAAGAAGTTTGAAAGCGGGCTATTGCACGCCTCTATTACTTTCGGGAAGGTCACATTGGAGGGAGTGGTGGTGGGCAATGAATGGGAAGGTGGGGGGAAAGAAGAGGATGTTGCTGCTGCCATACTCTCTTCTTCCTTCTCTTCTTCTACCTCTGATGATGGTTTGAGGCCATTGGACTTATATAAAGATAAATCTCATTTTCTCCAAAGCCATAGCAGTATATGGGATTGGGGTAGGGATAATATAGGCTTGGCATGGGAAGATAAAGAGGTATACTGGTATAAGTTCGAGGATGAGAAATAACTATTTACTAAAAATAGGAGAATGACTGAGTTTCCAACAAAGGGATATTCAATTTTTATGGGAAAAAGAGGTTTAGCATCGGAAATGATATCTAAGGGTGAGGGAAGAAGAGTTTTAGATGATATGAAATAAAAAATTGATATTGTGACACCCCAAGATTTTAAGGTAAGAAAATTTTTCCTAAATAATTACTTTGGGGTGATTATACACATGAGTTAATTAAATTTATGAAGGGATTTATTTATGCACTTTAATGTATCTATGAGAGGGATGACTAAATGAACTATTGATCATATTTACTTTGAAGGGATCACTGTAAAAAGACCACTTGTGTATGGTAAGAAAACACAATGCTAAAGCACTAAATAGAAAACATGTTAAAATGCTCCATCACCTCCATTCATTCATCTCTCTCTCTCTCATGCCCAACCCACTGTAGCAACCCCCCCATTCACACCCTCCTTTTCATACTATTTCAGCAAGAAAAGATCCCATTTTTGTTTGCAAGCATCATCCACACATCATGGTGCTAAAAATCCATTCGTTTGGACTGTACAAAAGAAGGGAAAAATCTAGGTTTTTCACCAAGAAGCCCCTTCACTACAAATGGTGAAAGAAACTTGAGAGTTGAATCTTTTTCCTTATGTGAAAGTAACATGAAAAATTAGTGGTAAGTGGTCTCCCCAAACTGACTTTCAAATTTCTATTTTAATAGGAACTTTTGTGTAATTCATAGGCTTTTTTGTGGATTTTGGATGACTTACTTTTGGATTTTCATAAGGGAATGATCATAATGTTCATTTGTAACAATATTATAGTGTTTAGACCTAGGAAAATTTGTGTATATGGCTGTCCATGAAATGGACAACCATGTTTTTGCATGTTGAGTTGGGTTTTTCATGAATAATGGAGTTAGGTATAAATTTAATGAATTTTGGGACATAATATTCATTCACAAGGCTATTTTGATGTTAATCATGTTGAACTTTGACTATATGTTGCTGGGAATGCATCCAACTTGCTGCACTTTGCTGAAAATTGACAATTCAAATGAAGCGTATCAAGTGTTTGATGAAATGATTCTATTAGAAGTAAAGTGTGTTTGAATGATTCCATTGCATCCCCCAAATGGCGATTAATTAGGCACTAAAATAGAGTATTAGATGCACTAAATGAATGTTTAAAGGAAGATTAAATTTGGGTAGCAATATGGAAAATATTAGAGTGAAAATTTTACACTTGAAACACAATTAGAAAGAACTCCTATAATTGGATAGCTATATGGGCAGAATATGATAACTAAGAATGATGGTTATTTGACTTAAAATAGTTGGGTTTATGCCTTTGAAATCATGCTAACTTCCATTTTGAAATGATGCTTAAGGACTCTCCATATGGTAACTTGAATGGGCTACAAATATGAAATTTTTAGCATTGTAAGCCATGTTGATAAGGACTTCATAAGGGCTGTTTTGTGTTTACTAAGCTTACTAAAAGTAAAAATGAGAAAAATGATGTTTGGGGATGATCATTGACCTTAAGTAGGTAATAAGTGAATTTCATTCACTTACATTATATATATTCAAGCTTAGTTATTTGTAAATCCTTGTTACTTTTAGATGTATTCCATACTTATTTGTTGAATTTTCTAGGTGTTTTGAAGATAGAAAAGAAGAGAAAATGGAAGGAAAAGATGAAGCTCAAAGTATGGAAAAGAAGAAAGCTACAAAGGAGCTAAAAATCAAAGTTGCAAAGGAAAATCCACCTGGTGTTGCCAGTGCCAGGATCCATTATCATCACTAACCGGACAGCAAGGTAGCTCTGCTCCTTAATTTTAGCAAATTTTTTGCTAAGTGCATAGAGGGGGTTTTTAAGGTAAGAAGTTAGGATTTTTGAGGGATCTTTTCACTTTCATTTGTGAGGGTTCTTTCTAAAGGTTCTAAGGGAGAATTCTTGAAGTTTTATTGTGGAGAAGAAGGTAAGATTGCAAGTAAGCAAGAGGAAGGAGAGGGGATGTTCTTCACTGTGATGACCCTATCTAAGGGAGTTGTTTTAATTTTTATTATGAACTAATCCCTCTTTCTCGGGTAAAGATGTAACTCTTTTTGTTATTCTTTGTTATATGGATTATTGGTTATAAATGGCTATATAATCTTATTTTATTCATGATATTGTTTGCAGTGATTTAATTTGTTTTATTGCTTGAGCACCAACATTATAAGTTAGATTGATTATCCAAGTATGGTTAAGGTAGACAACATATGCTAAACCATAAGCTCCATTGAATAAAAAGGATAGATGGTTAAGGTAAACACTATATGCTACATCATATCATTTTGGTTCATTATGTTCTTGAGCTTAGTGAGTTTTCACCTCAATTATGCCACATACCATAGGTAATTGGAACAAGTAAAAATACTTGATTTAAATTTACACACTTAATAGTAATGATCTTACTTATAAAAGAACGAATCCAAGTAAAGCATTGAATCCAATATTCCACTAGCAAAGGGGTATCATCTAGTGGTGAAATCAAATCCCTAGACCTTTGCATCTTGCTAATCTTCCTACATTATTATTAGTTATTGATTTACTTGCATTCCATTAAGTTTCTAAAACTCTACCAATCATTACTCTATATTCATATAGTTATAAATACATTCTTTTTAAAGCTAGGATAGTTCAGTAACTAAAATTAATTAAATCGGTTTGGTCATTTTTTGTGGGATCGACCCTTGCATTGCACACTAACTACTATATGTTCGTACACTTGTGAGGAATTATAATTTGAACAATCAAGTTTTTGGTGCCGTTGTCAGGGAATGATTCCAAATTGATTTGATTAAGATTGATTATAATCATTCTTTTTGTTTTTGTGTATAATTGTATATAAGATTTTTTTTAATTATTTTCTTCTTTCTGTTGTAGTATTATGAATGAACAGAAGGAGATCTCTAAATCCAAATCTATTTTCATTGAACGATTATATTAACAAAGTGAAAATTGAAACAGAGAGTTTAAGCGAAGGAGAAGAAGTACAAATGGCTGACAACATGGAGAATCAAGTGGCTCAACAAGCTTAACAACTAATGAAAGAGTTTGCATGCCCAACTATAGGGATTTCACCCTCATGAATTATATTGGATGATGATGCTAGAAATTATAAATTGAGGCATATTCATTTTAACATACTTCCATCTTTTCGTGGTATAACTTTAGAGGATCCACTGACATTCATGCGTGATTATTATGCAACCATACATACATTTCCATTGTAGGGGCTAACAGAAGATCGGTTATGTATGAGATGTTTTCTATACACTCTAAAAGATGTAGCTAAGACATAGTTCATGACATTAGCTCCTAGCTTATTAACAATATGGGGAGCAGTTTACAATAAATTCATTGGTAAATTCTACTCTTATGCTAAAACTGCTGAATTGAGAGGTAAACTAGCTACTTTCTTTCAATTGGATGGTGAAGCTTTCCATGAGGAATGGGAAAGGTTGAAAGCAATTTTGATTCAATGACCTCATCATAGATATCCACTTGAATTACTTAACCAATTTTTCTATGATGGATTAACACAACCACGTCAAGCTATGGTTGACACTGTTGTAGGCGAAGCCATTGAAGAAAAGACTTTGGAAGAAACTTATGAGCTATAGAGATGTTGGGAGCAAATTCTCAGCAGAAGAGTGTAAGAAATAGATCTAGAGGACTTTATGAAGTGAAATCTAACTTTGATCTATCAATGTAGATATCCGAGATGGCTAAGTAGATGAAGGCAATGTGCACTATGATGGTGCACTTGAGATAACCACAACCTATGTTAGCAGAGGTTTGTTCATTTTGTGGTAATTTAGGGCATTCACCTAATGTTTACCCTTCAAATGAACATTTTGCAGGTGATGTCGAGCAAGCTAATGTAATGAATTTCTACATCCAACGGTCGTGGAATGAGCCTTACTCAAACACTTACAATCCTAGTTGGAGAAACCATCCTAACTTATCTTGGAACAATGAAAGATATCAGAATCAAGCTGGAACTTGATTTCAACCGCAACTAAAGAAGCTTACACTTGAAGAAATAATGCAGAGTTTCATTCAATCAACACAAAACTAGTTCCACAAAAATGCAACTAAATTCCAAAACATTGACTCCAAATTTCATAACATGGAGTCATCCATGAAAAAGATGGAAACTTAGTTAGGACAAATTATAAAAGTAGTATAAAGCCACACACATGGGAAGTTGCCTAGCTAACCAGAACAAGCAAAAGCAATAACGACACTGAGAAGTGAAAAGGTAATTGATAATAAGGTTACAGAAGAAACTGGTAGTTCAATTATTTCTACAGGATTGGAAAAAGGGAAGAAAAAGGCTGATGAGGAAATGCATCCAAAGAAGGCAGTGTTTCCACTAGTTGACCCTCCTATTAACTTCAAAGCACCCTCATCATGTGATCCTCCCGTCCCTTTTCTAGGAAGGTTGAAGCAGAGCAAATTTGATAAATCATTTTTTGACATTTATGATATCCTTTCCAAGGTTAATGTTAATTTGCCATTGCTTGATATGATAAAGAATATGCCTACTTATGCTAAATCCTTGAAGGAACTAAATACAAGGAAGCATAAGTATGAGCCACATGAGAAGGTTCTTGTTTTAGAGGTAGCCAGTACAGTTTTGCAGACAAACCTTCCCCCAAAACTCAAAGACCCAGGCAATTTCAATATCTCAATCACTATTGAAGGGACAAACAAGGTAAATGTAATGTTAGACATAGGTACAAGCATCAATTGGATGCCCTATTCTGTTTATATACAACTTGGATTGGAAGAATTGAAACCCACTACAATGTCTCTGCAACTTACAAACATATCAGTTAAATATCCTAGAGGCATTGTAGAAGACATTCTTGTGCAGATTGATAAACTAATTATTCCTATAGATTTCATTGTTCTTGACATGGAGAAGCAAATGTTTTCAGAAAGAGAAGTGCCTATTCTTCTAGGATGCACTTTTATGACAACTACGAAGACAATCATAAATGTGGGTTGAAATGACTATCTTAGATGAAATTGTGAAATTTTCTGTTTATAATTCTTTGTTACTACCTTCAGATCCTAGTGGATGTTTTCAAGTTGATGAATTAGACTTACTTATTTTATCAACTTTTGTGCAAGATAAGACAACTGATAAGCTAGAATTGGTGCTCACTGCAGATGGATTGGAGGAAGATGAAAAAATGATGAATTTGAAAGCTAAACTTGATAGAGCAGAGCAAGTCAAAGAAGAAGATGTTTCCAATGAAGGGTTGTCACATGTGAACCTAGAAGTGGAATAATAGACTGCCACATCACCTCAATTGGAATTGAAGTAATTACCTTAGAACTTAAAGTATGTATTTCTTGTTGAATATAATACTCTTCTAGTGATAATTGCTTCTAACTTGTTTGTTGATGAAGAACATAAGCTGATGAATGTATTAAGAGAGTAGAAAGGGGCTAAAGGGTAGACCTTAGCAGAATTAATGAAATTAGCCATACTATGTGCATGCACAAAATTTTGCTAGAAGATGATGCAAAGGCTTCCAGAAAAGCTCATAGGAGACTTAACCCACATATGAAGGAAGCTGTGAGAGTAGAGGTGATCAAATTGTTGGATACAGGAATTATCTATCCAATCTTTGACAATAAATGGGTAAGTCCAGTGCATGTGGTGACAAATAAGTTTGGTATTTTTGTTATTAAAAATGATAATGATGAATTGGTACTAATGCGAATGACTATAGGGTGGTGGATGTGCATTGACTATAGGAAACTCAATGTAGCCACAAGAAAGGATCACTTTCCCCTTTCTTTTATTGATCAAATGCTTGAAAGGTTGGAAGGTCATGCTTATTACTATTTTTTAGATGATTTTGCAGGTTATAATCAAGTTCCAATTGCTCCAGAAGATCGAAGAAAACAAATTTCACCTGCCTGTTTGGAATGTTTCATATCGGAGGATGCCTTTCGGTTTGTGCAATGCTCATACAAATTTTCAAAGGTGTATAATGTCCATTTTTTTTGACATGATTGAAAAATTTATTGAGCTATTCATTGATAATTTTTTTTGTTTTTGGAGTCTCATTTGATGATTGCCTTCATAACTTAAGATTGGTGCTTAGAAAATATATGGAAATGAATTTGACACTAAGTTGGGAGAAGTGCCACTTCTTAGTAAAGTAGGGAATTGTTCTTAGACATATTATTTCAAGTAAAGGGATTGAAGTAGATAAGGCAAAAATAGAATTGATTGCAAAGTTGCCACCCCCAATTTCAATCAAGGGAGTTAGAAGCTTTCTTGGTCATGTAGGCTTTTATTGATGGTTTATTAAAGATTTCTCAAAAATTTCTAGATTGCTCTATAACCTAGTGGATAAGGATGTAACTTTCTATTTTGATGAGGAGTGCCTTGTTATCTTCAATACTTTGAAAGAAAAATTGACATTGGCTCCGATTTTAGCAGTTTCTTGATTGGTCTCTTCCATTTGAACTCATGTGTGATGCATCAGACTTTGCTGTTAGTGCTATCTTAAGATAGAAAGTAGATAAGTACCTCATGTTATTTATTATGCAAGTAGGACTCTAAATGAAGCACAATTGAACTATTCTACCACTAAAAAAGAATTGCTTGCTATTGTGTTTGCTTTGGAAAAATTTTGTTCTTACTTGATTGGTTTAAAGGTAATTGTTTATTTAGTTCACGATGCATTAAGATATTTGTTAGAAAAATAAAATGCCAAGCCCAGGTTGATCAGGTGGATCTTATTATTGTAAGAATTTGATATGACAACCAAGAAGAAGGGCTGTGAGAATATTGTAGCAAATCATCTGTCCAAATTGTTGGAAGGAACTGATTTTGAGCAAGAAAGAGGAAAGGAAAACATTCCTATCAACAAGATCTTTCCCAATGAGCAATTGTATTCTATGAAGGGGAGTGAACCTTGGTAAGCTAACATTTTAAATTATTTGGTTAAAGGAATTTTTAATCCTTTGTTGAATTCATAGGGAAGGAGAAAGTTACTGTCAATGGCAAGGCATTATTTCTGGTATGATCTAGTCATGTTCAAAATATGCCTAGACCAAATCATTAGGCGTTGCATTCCGAAAGATGAGCTGTAGAGTATTCTAAGACATTGCCACTCACTTAGCTGTGGATGACATTTTGGAGGGAAGAAAACTACTCTCAAAGTCTTTTAATCTGGATTTTATTGGCTAACTATTTTTAAGGATGCTCATGCTTTTTGTGCAATGTGTGACAAATGCCAGAGAATAGGAAGCATTGGAAAGAGAGATGAGATGCCACTTACAGGTAACCTCGTCATTGAACTTTTTGATGTATGGGGCATTGATTTTATGGGTCCATTCCCACCATCCAATAGGAACTTGTATATTTAGCTTATTGTAGATTATGTGTCAAAGTGGATTGAAGCTATGACTACTAAGACTAATGATGCTAATGTTGTGCTGAGATTTTTGAAAGATAAGTTTTTTTTTCACGTTTGGCACACCCATAGCAATCATTAGTGATAGGGAAACTCATTTCTATAATAAGGTTTTTACAGCTCTATTAAAAAAGTACAACATCATTCATAGGGTTGCAACACCTTACCATCTATAAACGTTGGGGCAAGTAGAAGTTAGTAACCACAGATAAAAGCAATTCTGAAAAGGACCATGAACACTTCAAAGAAAGACTGGGCAATGAAGTTGAATGATGCCTTATGGGCATATTGGACCACTTTCAAGACCCCAATCGGAATGAGTCTATAAAGACTTATTTTTGGGAAAGCTTGCCATCTGCCTTTTGAGTTGGAGCACAAGGCATACTGGGCAATTAAACATCTGAATTATGATATGGAAAAGGCAGGAGAGTAGAGGAAACTTTAGCTTCATAAACTATGAACGTTGGATGGTGGTGTCAGTTACCATTGCTACATTAAATTCAAGAGTTCTAAAGCTCCCTTTCATGCCTCTAAACTTTGCTTGGTAGGTGATATGCATTCCAGCAAGGCTTTTTGGACTTGAAGTTCGAGTTCCTTCCTCTGAAACTTCTTCTAAAAGCTGACATGTTCAACTACCACTGAAAACTATTATTTCAAACCTTTGAAGCTTAAGTCTTTCCTCTAAAAGATCCTTTGAAAGCTGTCTAAATTGGACCCCAAATGTTTTTTAACACCTCTACAGCTTGGGGTCCTTCCTCTGGACTGTTCCTCTAAAATTTTTAGACTTGTTCTTCATTTCATAATATTCTTCAAACTTCTAATGTTTTCTCTGAAGTTGCCTTTGAAGTTTTTAGAATTCATTTCTAACTTAATGCAACCTTTGAAATGTCCTCTAAAGGTTTTATATACTTTTGAAATCCTTCAATTTATTTTGAGAGTTATTTTCTTGCTTTTGAAACTTCCTTTGAAGTTGAAAAACTAGATTTTTTTAATCATTTACTTGTTTTCTTCCTTTAAATCTTAAAATGTAATATGTTCAGACTTATAATATCCTACTTTCACATTCCATATCACTCTAAAATTATTTCCTTAGTGTGTCTAACTAGTTTTATTAGTTTGTTTCTATAACACTTAGAAATTAACTTGTTAGTATTACAATTTCTCACTCACTTAGCAAAACTTCGCTATTATTTAACATTTATCATCAAAATCAAGGTAATTAAAGGGGTTAGACTCAATAGCTCTCCTCTATTAGTCTAAGACTTTGGAACATTGTTCAAGTGACCCCAACATACCTATGTACCCCTTCTCGTCTCTTCTGTTACTTGAAATCTTAGCAAAAACTTTATTAGCTTAAGTTTAAGTTATAAACAATTTTGTTTTCATCAAAACTACTACCTAGACTTAACAATAATGGTATCGTTAGATCATGCCCTATGTAATCTTTATAATTAGTGGTTCGGATGATAAAAATGGACCCAAAAAGTTTGAAATCTATTCAATAAATTAGAAAACACTCATTCTATCAATTATTTGATTTTTGTGACCTATTTTGATCATCTAACCCACAGGCATTAAGACTTGGGGAGATACTTATCTTATTTAGGTAGGCCATAAAATTGGGTTAAAGTTGATCAATCAAAAGTTTAACCAGTTAAACTTTGACTTTCATTTGAATTCTTGACGACTGTTAATGACAGAGGTAGTTTTGCAAATAAAGTTTATAAATTGAAGCGTTTTTGCAAAATTAAGTAAAAATGGGGGAAAACTATAAAATTACAAAAAGATGAGAAGGCAAATACAAAAGGCCCTAATAAGAAATAATAATTCAAAATATAGGTAATAATGGAAAAGATATGATTGTTGGGTAGTTAAGATGTCAAATAACATTAAAAGTTATGAAAAATGGTGGAAAAGGTCTAAAAACATTTTATGGGTATTGTACTCCATAAGATGAATTTAATTGACCAATAATTCATAACCACACCATTTTTTGTTAAAATTTTTAAAAATATTTTAATTGAATATTGTTAGTCTCCTATATAAGTTATCTTACTTGAAAGTTAGCATGCACTCATTAGAATTCTCTTTATATTTAGGATTTGTGTAAGTGAAAATTAAATAATTTTTTAAATAATAATTGATGAAGCAGTGTTTAGTGTACGTGCAATACCAACATATTATTTCCATCACTTTAAAGCTCACATGAGCTACTTGTATGAAAATTTTTACAATAATGTCGTTTAGAATTATTTTTTGAAAAATAATAATATTATTTTAAATTCTTATGTTAACACATAAATTTATGATGGTTCAAAAAACATAACATATTTTATTCTTACAAAATTTTATCTGAGTTAGTGAACCTAAGATATCAATTATGCCTATTAAATTAAATCACTAAGGAAAAATACATAAATTAGCCATACATGTGAGCTAATTTTTCTATGAAGCTCAATACTTAAAAATACATCATCATAGTCATAGATTTTTTTCATAGATTTTATTTTTAATTCCATTAATAAATTAACATATTCTATTAATAACCTTTATGCGCAAATGACCTATGAGTGTGATAAATATAAAAATGATTTATTATCAACAATCATAAATGAATGGTCTTGACTATTTATTCAATCTTTCAAAAATTGTAAGATGGATTATAACATATACTAATACATATAGTACAAAACATTGTATATAAAATAATATATTAAAGAAATTATCATTTTCTTAATAGGTGTTTAAAAAAAAAGAAAAAGTTTAATTGGGCTAAGATGAGAAGAAAATTGATAGCGAAGGAGGAAAGAACAAAGAAATAGAAAAGAGAAATATGTGACATATTTATTTCTTGTTTGGTTGTATAGTTGGTAGAGCCTAGAAGTGCTTCTACATCTCCAAGCACATTTTTGTTTTGTAAATTGGGTGTTTTGCCAAAAATAAAAGAAATCCCCTCTCACCATAAATACAAAATAATCGCTTTTAGGCTAAACCAATTTTTATGAGCTTCTTCAAATTGTGGAAGCACACAAAAGTAAGGTATGAAAGAAAATGGGAAAAAAATATCCCTAACTGAAGCTTGCATCTTTCACAAAGAGAACTTTCAAATTTTTTTTGTTGATCTCTTTTACATAAAGATAATGATACTTAAATATTTATATATATACATCATTATGATTTAAAAAATTTTAAAATTTGCACTATAACATTACATATAGATTAAATGTGGTATTTTACATAGACATGTTATTAACTTATACTTGTATATGAGTGCAAATAATTATTCTATTGAATATCATAGTGATAATGGCATAGGCATAATTTGCCTTGGGTTTGTGGATGGAGCCATGATCCGCCTCAGCTGGGGATGACCATAAGGGATCTAGTGCATCTAAAAGGATCGCTTAGGGGCTTCTAGGTGGTTGACAATGATTTCTGGTGTTTGAATGGACATGTTAACCTTCTCAGCTCAAATGTATCTGTCTTTGGTCTAGGAGGTCTTAGGTTTGATTTGGCATGCTCGTAGGGACCAAGTTATCATTTCTCATGTTACTAGGAGGGCATGAAAGGGCATAGGTGTAATCCTCCTTGGGTCCGTGGGCGGAGTCATATCCACTTTGGCTACGAATGATCATAAGGGACCTAGTGCATCCAAAAGGATTTCTTAGGGCTAACTGCTAACTTGTGCTAGGGCACATATCTATTTTTAGGCAGTAGGATGCTCGAAAATGAGGATGGCATGTGGTTGAACCTTGAGCTGTTGAAGGCTATGGCATCATTTATATGATTCAAGTCATCCAATGAATTTTTGTTTTGGATATATGTTCATTTAAACATTATTATTTGTCTAAGTCCAATTACATAAAATGTGGTGATAAGATCATAATCATGCATTTTTATAAACTTGATTTTAGATATTTACAATTTAAATTTAATCCAAACACACATTTAAATTAATATTTGAAAATTTTATAATAAAATACTCATAAAAACATTTATTCTAAAAATTGAATTTTTAACAACAATTTTACGTAGGTAACTGATTAACATTTCTAATTTTCCACTTCGGCTGTGCATAGTAAGCATCTTTATTGAAGAATTTATAAATAAGAAGATATATCAGTTGGATAGGTATTACTTATTTTTCTAATCATTGCTTATTTAACTTGTTAAGTTTTAATTTTTTATTTTATTTAAAATAAATTATTGATTTACAAAAATTTAAATAAAAATTAGATATAATCCAAATTTTTTATTAAATAGAGTATAATAAAAAAGATATTATAATTGTAAAAGAGTGTAATAAAAAGGTACAATAGATAATGATACTAGTGTGAATGACCCAAGTTGCAAATCATATGAATTAGTCCATATTTTTATGATTAACAAACTCATAAAGATTCACATAAAAATAACCAATAACTTATGAGAAACTAGAAGTGCAAAATATGAGTGCAAGACCACAGTTAGAGAGTGTAGTCATTTATGCCTATCGCTTGTATTGTTGCTGCATCATAGTCACCACCAATACTGCCTATAATATCTAGTAAGAAAGTGTTCTCCCTGGACGATTGTAATCACATTGTAGGTGCCTAAGATCTCACAGTCAAAGCCGAAGGCATCATCCCATTTTGCCCACCACTCCGATTCCAAAGCAAGCCCATACTGCCTAGAGCGCAGTTGATATTGTAGCTGCCTGTGATTTGCCTACTAATGGACAATAACATGGTTTCTTGAAGAAAGCCAGAGTTACAACTACAATCGGTGCCATATTGCTTGCCAATTGCAACAAATTACTGTAAGTTCCTGCGATCCGCCTGCCGATTCCAACAGTTAGAAAACCAAACATTATTGCACATTTAATGCACTCCGACCTCCCTCTAATGGCTAGATTTTAAATCCAATTATAAAAGGAGTTATTTGGGATGTCTCTAAAGTTATTAAAAGTATCAAGAGAGCATTAAACCTTCTCAAAAGCAATAAAGCCCTACAAGCATTCAAGCATTCAGTTTTCAAGTTCTTCATTAAAGGCCTCCAACCACTTCTTGGGAAGCATTCAAAGCATTCAAAGCAAGCTAAAATTATCTTCAAAAGTCTTCCCCCGTGGATAATTTGAAGCACTCCATAAAGTGTGAACGTTTCTTTCATGATTATTCTTTGATATACCTCGAGTTGATATTGGAAACCAAGCTTAAAAAGATCAACATTGATTGTTGGAGAAGTGTTGCATAATCAATTTGTTAGAGTGTATTTATGCTCCCTTGAGCTAGAATTAAGAAGAGTACTAAGGTACTAATTGTTATATGTCCCTTTGAGCTAGAATTAAGAAGAGTGCTATGTGAATTAAGTTGTATTTGTTTATTGAACTAGTTGAACCCTAGTCATTAGGGAGAGTGCTTGGAAGAGTGGAGTAGAGAAGGTATCTCGAACAACTATAAAATCTGTCTATTGTGTGATTGCCTTTCCTACTTGCATTATTATACTTATTGAATTGCTAAAAGGGAAGTTATCTTTAAAGGGGTCTTATTAGAAGTTTTATAAACCCAATTAATCCCTCCCTCTTTGGTTAAGCCTAGTTAAAGGGACTAATAAGTGGTATCAAAGTAGATTATATAAATATTTGTAGAGATCTTTATGGTAAACCCATCAACATCTTCTTATGTATTTGCTAAGGGGCAATCCTCTACCCAGCTACCCCTATTATGGCATTAACTTTGCCTATTAGAAGCTTAGAATGAAGTAGTTCATAATGGCCAGTGATATAGAGTCTTAGAAGGTCATTGAATTTGGTCTAACCCTCCTAACTAGGGGCATTGGTGCTTGGAGCAAAAAAGATACCACCAATGTCCAAAATAATGCTAAGGCAATGAATTCTCTATTTTGTACTTTATCAGCAACTGAGTTTGATAGAGTCTCATCATGTACTATCTGATATAAGTTAGTTTCAATCAATGAAGGTTCCTCCCAAGTTAAAGGAACTAGGAGAAACATCTTGATAAGAGAATTAGAAAATTTTAGAATGAAAGAAGGTGAGAGCATTTCAAAAATGTATGCTAGATTCTCAAAAATAACTAATGCTCTCAAAGGTCTAGAGAGAGAAATCTCCAATTTCGAAAGGTTATGAAGATTTTGAGAGCACTCTCTAAATTTTGGAATCAAAAGATTACTGCAATAAAAGAAGCTAAATATTTAAATGTGCTCAAGGTGGATGACTAAATCAACTCATTGATGTCTTACGAGTTGATCAAAAGTATGAGAGAAGAGCTTGTCAAACAAAAGAAGACATTGGCTCTCAAAGCCACAAAAGAAAGTAATAGTGAATCAACTTCATAAATAGAAGTTGAAGTGGCATTACTAGCAAAGAAATTCAAAAAATTTGTAAGAAGTAATAGAGCTAATAATTCAAGAAGACTACCTCAGACTAATGAAAAGAGGAGAAGAGAAAGAAGGAGGAACTTGCCCAAATGTTTCAAATGTGGAGGCATTGGACTCATGATTACTATGTGTCCAAATGAAGAGAAAGTAGATTTAAATGAAAATGAAGAAAGAAGGGAAAAAGACAAAGGAAAGAAATTTAGAAAACCCTCATGAAATCATGCTAGAGGGATGTATTTAAATGATGAGGAATCCTCAAAGTACTTCCTAAACCAAGAAGGAAGACAAGGAAGTGGAGAACATGGCAAGAATATGTTGTATGGCTCATCTAGAAAATGAGTCATCTTCTTATGTCTCCACCAAGGAACAATCAGAAAAAAAACAACAATATGGAACCTGAGATAAATTCTTATTACTTCTCTAGTTCCCATTCCACAAGCTCCACCTGTAGCTGCAATAGATGTATTAAGCTTGATGAATTACAACAATTATATGATTGTATCTTTAATGAGTTTGAGACATTTGGACAAAAATTCACTTAGAAAAAGAGGTATTTTGATGCTACTATAAAAGTAAATGCTATATTAGCAAAAAAAAAAAAAACCTATCTTTGCAAAAAGAGGTTGAAAATTTAAAGAAAGAAATAGAAATATTAAATAGCATGTTTAGTAAAATTTTCAATCTAGGAGAATTAGTAGCAAAGATCCTTCGCATGACTTGACAAAATAGTAAGAAGGGACTTGGGTGTGAGAAATTAAGTGGTGATAAGCCACAAGAGAACAAATAGTTCAGTGGGTGGATATGAACCTCACTGAAGAGAGAGGTAACTGTCCCCACATTAGAAGATCTATAGGACACATTTGGGTGAGAAAATGAGAGGAGTACAATGCTTCAAATAGAACTATTAACATATGTCATTTTTGTAACAAAGTGGGACATAAAATATATGACTACTATGCTATGAAAATGTAGAAAAGAGGTGCAATATTGATATGAAAACCCAAGAATTGTGCACAGTCATCTTTCACACACAAAGTCACTAACAAAAGTTGACCCACTACTTAGGTACTAAAGAGGTGAAGTATATATTGTCTTTGTGATTTTAGATAGGTTTCACTACTAACATAAGGAACGTTTGGTTCATGGACAGTGAATGTTCAAGGCACATGATTGGAAACAAAGACCTATTCAAGGAGTTAAAGATAATAAATGGAGCGTTTGGCAACAATAACAAAGGAATCATCAAGGGCAAAGTGATGTAGATGAAGCAACAAAGAAGATAAAAAAGCTGTAATGGGAAAATCAAGGGGTAGAAGGATTTCCAAGGCACAATAATGATCAAAATCAAGAGAATGAAGAAGAGGTAAGTGAAAGTAATGTTCCCTTCCAACACCCATCTGATTTAAAAAATAAGCATGCCCATCTTAGAGAGCAAGTCATTGGTGCATCTATGATGGTGTTAGAACAAGAAGATTATAAGTTCCTAATATTTATAGGAACTTTGCATTTATTTTTAACATTGAGCCCATTAGCATTGACCAAGCCCTTAATGATGAAAATTGGATAATTGTTATACAAGAGGAGCTAAACTCGTTTGATAGAAATAAAGTTTGGAAACTTATTCCAAGACCCGAGCATATTGATTTGATAGGAACAAAATGGATCTTTACAAATAAATTAAATAAAAGTGGACTGGTTGTAAGGAATAAGGCAAGGTTGGTTACTAAAGGGTATTACCAAGAAGAGGGAATTGACTTTGAGTGATCCTATACCTCCATAGCAAGATTAGAAGCCATATGTGTTGGTCTCGATCTATGGTAGCTAGAGAAGGGGGTGGGGTGGGTGGGGCGAATTGAGCTTTTAAAATATTGGCCAATTATAAAATCAAAGTACTAAAAATAATAAGGAATTAATCATGCAGTACAAAACACAGGTATTTTATAGAAGTTTGGCCCATGATATGGTACCTAATCCTCTTCTATAAGTCAGCCTTGCTATACTTAGGTTTCATTAAACACTTGTTAGTTTTACAAGCTTACAAACAACTTTTAAAATTGTTGATTTTTGAATCTCACTAATAAACTTATACAAATTGGTTTTCAAAGCTTACTAACAAACATATATGTAGAGTCCCATAGTGTGGCTTAACCTAAGAGACCAGGGGTAAATTGGGTTTATGAAAATTCATTGCTTAACCCCTATTGAACCATTTCCCTCTTTTCGGGCTCGTGTGTGGTATGTTGTAAAATAAATGATAAAATAGTAATGTACATGAAGGATAAAGCTAATAAACAAATACATAAAAATAACATGATTTTTATAGTGGTTCGAAAACCCCATCCCTGCATCCACTCTTCTAAAAGCACACACTCATTGTGCCTTGGGTTCCACTATATTTCATATAATGGAAATACAATAGTGCTCCCAAAACTCTTCTAGATTCCAGCTCTAGGGGGGGTATAAATAAGTGTTTCCAACACTCTTCTGGATTCCAGCTGTAGGGGGCATAAATATAGTGCTCTTAGCATTCTACTAAATTCTAGCTCTATGGGGTAAAAATAGGTGTTTCCAACACTCTTCTGGATTTCAACTCTAGGGGGCATAAACATAGTGCTCCAGCACTCTTCTAGATTCCAGCTCTAGGGGACATAAATAAGTGTTCCCAATACTCTTCTAGATTCTAGCTCTAGGAAGTATAAACATAGTGCTCCCAACACTCTTCTAGATTCCAACCTAGGAGGTGTAAATAAGTGTTCTCAACATTCTTCTGGATTCCAGCTCTAGGGGGGCACAAACATAGTGCTCCCAACACTCTTCTGGTTTTCACAAGCTCACTAGAAAACTCACTAGTTTCAAAGATCACCAACAAACTTGATAGTTTTCCAAAGATCACTACCAACTCTTTGGTTTTTAGATTAGCCAAAAAACTAATACACTTTCCCAAAGTGTTACATATAAGCATAGGGAAAGATGAGATCTTTTACAGCTCTAGTAATACAAAAGGATCTTCCCATGATATAAAGAGAATAACCATTAAGAATATGAAGGTCGAAGCTTAAGGATAGATAACTAAAGTTTTATGTACCTGGCCATGGGTGGAAGGATTTGTATAAGGTTAATTATATTTAAAAAGCTTTCCTTCACCACCTTTGAATCGTCCAACTCATCTCCTTAAATAGATCTTCAGAAACTTGATCATTATAGAGGAGAAGGTTGGGATGGATGCAGGAATAAGACCAACTTTGGATGTAGAAGACTGTTGTGATTTCTACCATTAGAGTTCATGCCTTCTGATTTGTCTTAAGAGAGGAAGATAAGATGTTATTGAAATCTCTTTTCTTGTTTTGACTTGACACAACTGAAAAACATGCAACACTGCTTATTCCCGAAAATGGTGACTGAAATAAGTCTACATAATGAAAGCACAAGTGTAGATGCCATTCAGATGCAAATCACATAAATCAATTAACCTTAGACAATTCACGACGTCTCTCTATGTCTTCTGCATTTGTCTGTAGAAAGTCTCATATGAATTCTCCCTTGAATAATGTTTATTAGTCAAAACTTCATGAATGTGATTTGTTTATAATAAGTAACAGATGAATTTTAGCACCATAGACAAAGTTGAACTAGTCTATAGACAAATTCAACTTTATCTTGCTCGATCAGACGAAGTAAGCTGTTCTTCTTTTGTTCAACATTCATCTGTAGAAAGTAATAGGTGAACTCTAGTGGTGCAGACAAAGTCAAACTCGATTATCTCAGACAAATTCTTCTTTACTTCATCTTAGATGAATTAAGCTTTACACTTCATCTTTAGATTTATTTGCAGTAAGTTGTACACGAATGTGATTGTGCATTGAAGTCCATTTTGTTTGAGTGGCTACTTAGGTTATGCAACTTTGTCTATGCTCAATGTACTGCTTCCACTTCGTCTTTTACTTTGTCTATATAAGTTATGAATAAATTTTGATGCTATAGACGAAGTTGAATTCCTTGTTGTGCATTTATTCGAGCAATTGATGGAGTTCAGCTTTGCAACTTCTTGCTTACTTCATTCTTGATTTGTCTATCTTTGCTTATACGAAGTTACTCTACTTTATCTTTACATCTTGCCTTCTTATCCTTGGATGAATCCTTTCATTTGGCTTTGTTAGTTAGACAAAGTCTCTTCCCTTTATGCATGATTATCTGGGTGGCTATTTCTTTGTCTTTCTTCTTTCTTCATTTGTCTGAGTGCTTGATGGAATTACTTTTTCTTACTTTTTCTTAGACAAACTTGGGATAATAGATAGTCTATATTTTAACTTTCTAATCATGAATTCATCTTCAATTATTTCTATCATTGCATTTATCTATGGAGTTTTCTCTCCGAGTTTAACAAACATAGCAAGATCCTTTGCTGCACATCTTGAAGCATTGTTTTCTTCTTCCACTTCTTTCATAATCTTTAGCAATTTGATCCTTCTAAATGTAGCAGATATTTGACGAGACTAATTGTAGTTTTGCACTTACAGATTTTCTGTGCTTGCTACTTTGTTAGTTTTCAAATATATATATATATATATCATTTTAATTAGAATGTATTTATCTTCATGTAGTTTACACATGTTGTTGAGTAGGATAACATACATCTTAATTTAGGCACTCAAGTATAATAACTCAATAAGGCATAGTGCAAATCATATAATTTAGCATATAATGCATCAGAAATATCAATATATTAAAGATGATTGTATGCTAGTTTGATTTAAACTTTATGATTATGTGTATGATTCAAGCATGTCATCAAATATCAACCAATACATTGTCAATAATTTAAGGACTCATATTATTTTATCTTAATACAAGTTTTGTTATCATCAAAATCATATATAGTAATCCTAACAATATACACATTGGTTTTCAAAGCTCACCAACAAACTTGTACAAGTTGGTTTTCAAAGCTCACCAATAAACTTATACACGATCAGCAAGCCCCTTGCTTGCTATCCCTCAATGAAGGAAGTGTAATAAGAAATGTCTCTTCAATAGGATGAGATTATACATAATTAAATGCAACAAAAATAAATGTATTGTAATAAATATAGAGTAGTAGACTCCCTTAAGCTCTTGCAGAGAATGTTCTTTGAATGTAGATTGACATTTCTGCATAGTGAAGTTGGAAGAAAAACTTTAATGTTTGAGAGTAAATGCTCTTTTTGCTTCAAAAAATTTCTCTAAACTTTTGTAACTTCTTGGAACGACCTCTCTTTACTCCTTTTATAACTGGGTTCAAATTCTGCCCGTTGGACAAGACTTCATTTATTAAATGTGGGCAAATTGATAAGATTTTCTACTCGTTGAAGCTCTCTTGTGGGTTCTCATGTTTGAAGTCTATTCGGCCATGTTTGAGTTCAGTTTCCATGTTCAAAATTAAGATCTTGAACTTGGTTGAGTCTTTCAGCATGAAATGAACTTCTCTGAGCTGTGTTCTGTTGGGTTCTGTAGGATGACTATAACCAAGAGGGGAGGGGTGAATTGGGTTTATAAAATTTTTTTGCTTGTCCCTTACAAGATTACTTCCCCTTTTTTCGTGCTTGTGTGCTATGCCATGTAAACTAAGTAATAGAACATTAAAGCACAAGAAAATAAATAAACAACACTCATAAATAACACAGTTTTTATAGTGGTTTAGGAAGCCCGTTCCTACATCCACTCTTCCAAGAGTACACACTCATTGTGCCTTGGGTATCACTATATCCCATATAATGAAAATATAATAGTACTCCCAACACTCTTCTAGATTTCAGCTCTAGGGGGTGTAAACAAGTGTTCCCAATAGTCTTCTAGATTCCAGCTCTAGGGGACATGAACATATTGCTCCTAGAACTCTTTTAGTTTTTACGAGCTCATTAGGAAACTCACTAGTTTCTAAGATCACTAACAAACTTGATAGTTTTCTAGAGATCACTAACAACTCTATAGTTTTTAGATTAACCAAAAAACTATTACACTTTTACAAAGTATTACAATGAAGCACGGGGTAAGATATGATCCTTTAGTAGCTCTATGTAATATAGAAAGATTTTCCTAGAATGTAGAGATAATGGCCATAATGATCTAAAGGTTAAAGCTCATTAAAGATAATTGAAGTTTAAGCTCATGGCTATGAGTAAAAGGATTTGCATAAGATTTAGCTCAATTGAAAAGTATTCCTTCACTACCTTGAATCATCTCACCTCTTCTCCTAAAATAGTTCTCTTGAAAACTTGACCAATGGAGGAAGATGATCTTCATTGAATGTAAAGATGAAGGTAGATGAGTAGGAATAAATTTAGAAGACCATTCCAATAATCTCTCATTTGAAAATGCCGTTGGAGCCATTCTGCAGTGCCAATCTTGACATAGAAGAAGGTGAATAGCTAGTTCAAGCAATTGATGACATTGCAGCTCTGACTTGATTCACACTTTTGGAAAGAAGACAATAAATAAATTATGACAAACTCAGTTGCTCTACTTTGACCGGTGCTTTATTACATTTGTTTGAAGTTAATATTAGACAAAGTCTCTTTCTAGCTAGACAGAGTCTCTTCATCTCCTACTTTGTCCATAGTTGATTACAGATGAATTTGAGCTTCTTTATTTTTAGATAAATGTGTTTTACTCTATTTTGCTCTCTAAACTTCTTCTTTCATCCACCTAATTTTCATTTTCTCTTTGGATAGTATGAGATTTTGAATTGAGTATTCAGATTAACATCTTTGAGCATATTTCAAAATATCTATAACTTAAACTTTTTGAAATGTGATAGATGGTTAGAACAAATATCTGCAGTCCTGCACTTGAAAATTTGAATGGATTCTTGATGTTTGATTCTTGTTTAACACTTAGAACCTTCAAGCATTTCATTCTCCTTCAATGGATTATCTATTTTTATAATCTAGAAATGTTGTGGATTGCTTGAAAGAATATTGTTATAAGATACAGCTGCTGTAGAGTCTTGAATTTTTGATATTTGAAAATAATAAATTTTCGCTATAGAAAGTTACTATAGTAGATCACTATAGCACTTTGTCTATTAATTTGTATGAAATAAGTATTAGATGAATAAGTTTGTCTGCTAGTATTATAACAATGTTACTATAGCACTACTTTATCTATTAATTTGTCTGAAGTAAATAATATATAAATAAGTTTATCTATTGATACTGTAGTAATGTTACTGTAGCAATTCATCTTAGATGAACTTGGTCTTCCACTTTGTCTTGCATTGTAGTAGTACTATAGTATTTTACTGCAGTAGCAAACCTGCACTTAGAAATTTTTACACTTTTTCCACATTGTTAACTTGACATTTTTCATTATATTTTCCATTGTAAATCATAATATAATTATCCATATGAAGTTTACATAAGTTATAAAGCATGGATATGCAATTTGAAACATGATTTTTTTTATAAACTCATCTCAGCACTCATTCTTTTTTATTTAAAAATATATCTAGACTTATATCAAGATGTATATGCTTATGTAAATGATATCCTAATAAAGTATGCATATTTCAAACATATCTTTTTACATGTCAATCTCCCTATACTAGAAGCATCATTAAAATAAATCAAGTCTTAAGACGAGTTTTGTTGTTATCAAAATCATACTTTAATCCTAACATATTCGAAAGTGAATCATTGTGTCTGGAATTGAATAACCACGTTCAAAGTTAATATTTTGGACATGGACTAGTGATCAGCTTGCAACAAACTTCATTCACCAATGTTCAAAAATGAATCACCATGTCTGAAAATGAATTGCTATGTTCGTAGTTAATATTTTGGACTTGGACTGGCGTGAGTTGCACTTGGTTGCACGGCTTGATCCTAGCTATGTTCGGAAGTTGTTGGGTTTCATAAACTAGCTTAACCTAAGAGGGGGAGGGTGAATTACGTTTGTAAAAATTTCTTACTTAAGCCATGTTAAATCAATTTTTCTCTTTTCATGCTTGTGTGCTATGCAATATAAAATAAATAATAAATCAGTAAAGCGCAATGAAGGTAAAGAAATCGCATAAGAGACACAATTTTTATAGTGGTTTGGGCAACCCTTCCTATTCCACTCTTCCAAGAGCACACCCTTTGTGCCTTGGGTTTCACTATCTTATATAATGAAAATATAATAATGCACCTAACACTCTTCTAGATTCTAGCTCTAGGGGGCGTAAGTATTGTACAACCCACACTCTTTTGGATTAGCTCCAAGGGACATAAACTTAGTGCCTCTGCACTCTTTTGGATTCCAACTTTAGGGGGCATAAATTAGTACACAGAGTACTCTTCTAAATCAGCTCTAGGAGGCATAAACTTAGTACCTTTGCACTTGTGTGGATCTGCTCTAGGGGGTGTGAATACACAGATAAAACAAAAAGATAAAGTTACACTTTGAATGTGTTTCTTGTTGAGTGCTAGAGAAGATTGATTTGTGTAGCTCTTTTTAGTGTAGAAGATTTTCCCTTTGTGTTGTAAAAGCAGGCCTTGTATGAAATTGGAAGATCTTGAATGAATAAAGAAGATTTAAGCCTTTTTTCCTTTGGTTGCTTGAGGATGAGAAGGTTAAAGTTGAAAAAAATCTTCAATATGAATACAACAACTACTAGAAATGTCCCTTAGCATCTCCTTAAGTATCTCTCTTAGAAACTTGACCATTGGAGAAGGATAAGTTTCATTGAATGCAGAAAATGAAGGTGGATGAACTTCAATGAATGTAGAAGACTTTTGAATTTTCTTTCATTGGAATGCATTACTTCTGATTGGACTTAAACTATTGGAAACTCTGCAACCTTGTTCTTGATAGAGAGGAAGATGATTGCACAAAATGGAAAGTTTTTTTCAGAGTATTAAATTCTTCAACCATTTGAAAATAATATTTTTTTACTGTAGTAGCATTACTATAGCACTTGCAGAGATAATCACTTTCTCCAAAGTTAATTTTGAATGAATTTATCTACCCAAAGTTTGTTCGAGAGTTACTATAGTAGGCAATGTTGCAACCACTATAGCACTTCGTATTTATCCAAATCTCAAATGAATTTTTTTCTTGCTTCGCATTTGTCTAAAGATAGTTACTTTGTTCAACACTATACCAAATTTACTATAGCAGCTACTGTAGCTAAACTTTGTCTGAAGACCATTATAGTAGAGCTTTGCCCGAGAATCACCATAGCAGAGATTTGTCCAAAACTATAGCGACACTGGATTACTTTATTGTAGCAAAATTACTATTGCAAAATCACTATAGCATGCTCCTGCACTTAAAATTTTTTGCACTTTTGCCATGTTGTTAATTTGATATTTTACATTATCATAATATAATTATTTGAATCATGATTTGTATTTATAAACTCATTTAAGTACTCATTCTTTTTCTTTCAAAAATATATCTCTTTAAGGTACATTAGCATATGATCCAAGACATTTTGAAATGATAAACAAATTTAAAAATAATATAGATCAAGACTTCTTTTCTAACGTATCTAGACTTATATTCAAGATGTATATGCTTGCATAAATGATATCCCAATAAAGTGCATACATTTCAAGCATTTCTTTCTACATTTAAAGCTTTCTAAACTAGAAGCATCATTAGAATAAATCAAGTCTTAAGATAAGTTTTATTATCATCAAAATCATACACATAAAACATAACAATCTCCATTTTTTTAATGATGACAAAACTTGAAGACTTGTGACATTTAAAGGACATGCTAATAAGCCAATAACAAACTCCCCCTATCTAATTGGAATGTGTAATCCTATGGAGTTTGATTCTTTAGATATAAGGATAGGTCATGACATATATTTCTTCTAAGACAAATCATGATCAACATGACCAACTAAATTCCTTTTCTCCCAACCAAATGACGTCCTACAAGTCTTCTTGTCTAAAGTCCCTTTCTCTTAACCAAACAACTTCTTACAAGTCTTCCTATCTTCTCCCCCTTTTTGTCAGAATAAAAAAGGTCCACCAAATGGGAGTATAAATGGGACATATCTTCCTTTTAAGAGATAGGACAGTTAAGGACAACATATCCAACAATATGTTTCTCTCCCCATTGATAGCAAAACATATAAAATGCAGATCATTCTCCTAATACTCTTGTTGGGTCCCAAGAGTAATACACAACCATTTGTTGGATCCCATACAAAGCATAACCATAAACATGAGATGTGATAAATTTTCATCAATAGAGAACACATTCATGGGAAAAATTCAAACATTAAATAAATCTTATTGAAAGCTCAAAGTTGTGGAAAATCAACTAAGTGAAGTATTAAAAGTGTGAAATACAATTGATCTTCTTTTTGCTTATTCATTCAATTTATAAATTAATCAAGAGATAAAACTCATTAAAGCTCATTTTGTATAACTTAAATAGCAAACATACATAAGTAGCATGATAGTATTTCATAAAATGGATGCTTATTCATGCACTACAAGTATAATTGATGAGTGGATTTTATTCACTTATATTTCATATTACTCAAATTGTTAATAATGTTTATTCTTGAGAATTTGTGAATTTTTCATTTGATTTTATGGCCTTTTGTAGCTGCTTTGATTAAAGGAAGAATAATTTAAACTAAGCATAAAAAGAGATGTAGCTCAAGGATGAAGGAGTGCAAACAATCAAGAAATCAAGTTAGAGAAATTAGGGGCCACGGCACCCAGCTCAATGATAGCAAGATGCAAATCCAGCAACTTTTGAGGTCGCGACACCAAATTTGGTGACATGGTGCCGGCACTGTCCAAATTTTCTGTAGATTTTCTGCTTGATTTGTTTTTTATGCTTTTAAAGGCAATGAGAGAGGTTTTTTGGGGTATCTTCTTGCATTTGTTTTAGAGTTTTGTTGAGGGTTTTGAGGGGCAGAGCCTTGGTGATTCTTGTGGAAAAGAGGGAGATTTCAAGTAAGCAAGAGGAAGTGGAGATGATGTTCTATGTTGTAATGATCTTGATGAAGGGAGTCATTTTGATTTCCATTATGAACTAAATCCCTCTTTCTGGGGTGAAGATGTAACCCTATTTGATACTCTTTGTTATGTGGATTATTGGTTATTAATGACTATTTGATCTTATTTCATTTATTATTTTGTTCACAATCATTTGTTTCATTTTATTGCTTGATCATTGATTATGTAAGCATGGTTAAGATACACATCATATGCTAAACCATGACCTCCCTTGAATGAGAAGGATAGGTGGTTAAGGTACACACCATATGCTAAACCATCTTATTTTGGTTCATTATGTTCTTGGGCTTAATGGGTTTTCACCTCAATTATGCTAAACACCATAGGTAATTGGAATGAGTGGAAACATTTGATTTAAACTCACACACCTAATGGTAATAATCATACATTTGAAAGAACAAACCCAAGATAAGCATTGAATCCAACATTCCACTAGCAAAGGGTGTCGAGTTGTGAAATCGGATCCCTAGACCTTTGCATCTTTTTAATCTCCTTACATTATTAATAGTTGTTGATTTTTGCCTGGTGGTGCTGTCGTGGGCATCCAAATTTAGAATCTTGCTCCAATCTAATTTTCTGTAGTAGTGTGAGTAAGGGTCGATCCCACGAGGAGTAATTAGT
>JAYJMB010033609.1:3408-35177 GCA_036873735.1 Pouteria campechiana
CTTAATTATTATTATTATTTATATTTTTAATTATTATTTTATATTTTTATATAAAAAGTTTACCTATTTTATTTTTAATATTATCCTTTATTATATTACATCATTTCCTTTTTCTTCCCTCACTTTTTATTTTTATTTTCAAATGGATTCAATAAGTATACGCATCTTTTCATATAAAAGTTTAACTAATTTATTTTTATTCACTTTATTTATAATTATTATAATGTTATATCACATTAGTTTTCCTTTCTATCCTTTTTTTGCATATTCGTTTCTTGTTACCTTTTTTTTTTCCCATTCCTAAACAAATCCTAAAATAAAATCCAGGAGATGTATGATTGGCATACATGTAATGATTGACATTAGATTTCTAGTGTGACCACTAATCCCTGACACATGAGAACAATCCCACCAAGATTATTGGATAATTCCCCGCATCTTTCCTTTATTTGAGCTTGAGATTTATGATGCCTAAGAAATCTTTCATGGCATTTCAATTTGTTTATTTTGTAGATTTGAAATCGGGACTTTGTTTTCTATTTTATTTTATTTTGCCATTCTTAATCATGTACAAACTTACTTCGAACAGCGGAAAAAAGGAAAGATGCATACGTACTAATGCAGAAATTGGCCAACGACGTTGGATTCTTGCACCCGTTCATACTAATGCAGAAGCCGGACCCCACTTTCGTACGTTGACCGCCATGCGCGTGGGTTTGTGGATGGTGGATGTCAGCAGACACGAGAAGACCGTGGGAACACTTCCAAAAGCCATGCTCATCGGATCGGGCCTTCAGCAAAAAAAAAAAAAAAAAAGGAAAGAAAGGAAAATCCCCTCGTTCAACGCTCGGACTGTCTGCGGTCTATCACCATGGAAAAGCTTAGTGAAAACTACAGCCCACCCACCCGCCCATCTTGGCAAGTCTTGGATTAGGTATGCTGTCATGTGTTGCTTACGAATGCAAAGACGACATATTCGTGCTATGGTTTGGCCTGGTTTCAGCTTTCAATGTCCGGGACCATCCTCATCAGATGTCGATCAATTGGATGAAGGGGTATAAATTTATACCATCTATGATCAGATGTGCTGTACGGTGCCCGATGTCGCATGAGACGAAGCATTGGAAATGCTAGGTATAAACTATTTTTAGTCTCTTAATTGCAAAACCCATGCAACCGTCCAACACCTTAGTATCCCTAACGCAAGTAACACAGACTAAAAAAAATCACATGTAAAAGTATGTGACCGACAAGATTATTACCGAAGCAATTTGGTCAAAGTTAAAAATTCCTAGTCCTATGAGAAATGAAAGTGTCTATACTATTATAATATACTAGAAAACCCCATATTTTATGTTGGCGCTAAGGCCTCGTTTCGCCTCGACGTGGAATTCATGTGCTTTTGAAAAAATGTTTTTGCAACATAACTTTAACAAAAAGTAATTGAAGATATTTTTTAAAAGTATTGTTTGGCTATAATACCATGAAAATATTTTTTTTTATGCAAATAACTAAAAAAGATAAAAAAATTATGCTTTAACTTCATCACTAATTATTTTTAAAAGAATTACGCAAATGACCAAATATTCAAAAAAATTAAAATATAAATATTATTTATTTAATAATTATTTTAAATACCTTGCATAAAATCTTAGCACTATTTTTTTAAATTTTGATTTAATATATGATTAATAAGTTTAAAAATAATTTTTATTTTACAAAGAATTTTAATAAAATCCCATTAGTTCAACCAGTTCTACTTGCATTAAACTTCTTTTTCAAATAAAAGACACTTAACAATATTATCTAAATATTTTAAATATCATAATTTTACTATATTTTTTATGATAAAATAATTATATTTTATAAAAATTTTCATGAAAGTTTAATATAATATACATATCAAAATTTTAAGATTTAAAATAAGTGTTAATAATAAAATATTTTTAATATAAATCGTTAACTTAGGAGAAGAAAATTACTTTAGATTTTTAATATTAATATATATTTAAGATGAAATTATATATATATATATATGCAGGAATAGTAAAAATTTTCATAAAATCTAATCCACACACTAAATAGATAAAATCTTATTTAGTGGAGAAAATCTCATTTTATACATTTATAAACTTATCTTTTAAAGGAGAGAAAGATAGGTAATATTGTTTTAAAATTTGTTAATGGGGATAGCCCATGGAGAAGCGGAAAATTTCCTCTTCTCTCGTAATGTCATTTTTTAACTGTTGTGGTGAGAAGTATTTAGCTAAACACCCAAAAAAAGAACAAGAGCCCGTTTGTGTTTCTAAAAGAGCTCTTGCGCTATGCGACTGCGGTGCCAAACAGGCCCTAAAAAGCATGGAAGATACTGCCACTTTATTTATAAAAAGGTGTAAAACTGAAAATCTGATTTAATTCACATGCCCAGAAGTGATAAGTTGCAAACATTTTTACCAAATCACCTCGTATGGACAAATTTGAATATTTTGGAAATGGTTGAGAGAAGTCAGACTTGACAGGAAGGGAAAGTATCAGAAAATCAGTGCCAAGTCATAACCTACCTTAGGATTCTCATTTAAAAGTGAATCTACATCCATTAAAATTGTCCAATTGATTGTAGTCCTTTAAAATCTCCAAATGATGTGATTTTTTGCATCTTAACTAAACATTAAATGCCAAACATGATTAATGAATTAAATTTCTAAAACTATTTTTAAAAACAAAAAATGAAGCATTTTTACCACAGTTGTGGTGAAAACGTTTCCTATGCTCTATTCTAGCAGGACAACTATTTCCATTAGACTCATAGAAAACTGCCAAAAGATGAAGATTTCTACCGGAAATTAATGTTTTAGAGGGAAATAAATGTGGTTTTTCAAATTTAAACGTCAGATGTATGTTGGGGGGTTTACTGAATTAAATAGGAGTGACATGAGAAACCCAAATAGATACTCATTTTGGGTGAGTAATCCAGCCTGCATCCAGACTCCAGCCATATGATATTTAATTAGTATCGGAGCAAACTCAGATCAAGAGTGCTTTGCCCTGATAACCGAATCAAGAAGATGGTTCTCACCATTCTAAGAATTTAAACCTTACAACCAATAGCCTCTTGAGCCAGCCTTCAAACAAATCCAAGAACATACAATTCTGATGCTCATAGGCTACTCCAATTTACGGAAAAACCTCTGTGAGCCCCGCCATTAGATACTGGTTAAACCCGTACCACTAGTAAAACAAACCGCCAGATGGATGGTTATTGGAAACTCACATGGGCCGCAACGCCAAGAAAAGTGGACTGTAAATGGCTATGAATGACTACTGTACAGTCAGCCACGATGCACGCAATGCATCTACTTCAGTCAAAGTTAGGGCTGTGGATGAGCTCGGGTCCAGCCTGAACCCAACCCAAATTTGGCTAAAATTGGATTGTAAATTCTCTAAAAAATTCAAATAAGATAAAGCCTAACCTGATCCCAACTGAATGGTAAGTTTGGTCCAGATTTAAGGTTTGGGTACCTGAACCAAACCCAAACCTGGTCACTGTTATTATTATTATTTTTAAGTCAAAAATCGGTCATTCGTTTGATGCCTTTGTTTTTCCTCTTTTCCCATTTCTCTAGTGCTCTCATTTTTCCTTAAAGCTTTCAGTTCGTTAACGGATGAAATATTTTTATTCCACATTTGTCATTTACAAAACATTATATAAGTTACAATTACAACTTGTTTGTATAATTATGCATCATTTGATGTTTAGCATCCAACAAATTTATTGTATAGCCTTTTGTACACTACTTTAACAAGTAACAAATCTGCTATGAGTTGAATTCAGCATGACAAGCATTGTGACATCAAATTAAAGCATCAAAAGAGTATCAGAAGGTTTTTATCTACCTTTTTATGTTTGAGTATATATTAAAAACCCAAAATTGAACTGAACTCAAAGGATTAGGGTAGGATTTGGGCAAATGTTTTAAAAGTAGGATAAAGATCAGAATTGGACAAATATTTTACACATAAGATTAGGATTGGGCAATTTCAAACCTGGACCAAACCTGGCCCTTGCACACCCTGGTCATAGTATAAATAAATTTTGAATGAAGAATTTCAAAAGATTCACATGATAATGACTCTCAAGTGAACCTAATTTATTTAATGGTGGTCGCTTGGATCCCAAAAGTCCCTAAGCGAGTTTAGACCTTGAATATGGTTAGCTTACCTATATTTAAAACATTATGGTAGGTCCCACAGAAATAATTTCTTCCATAAGTGAGGTAGAAACGCCTCAGACATATAAAATCCCTAAATAAGGCTCTTTTTCCTTTATTTAAGTATCACCAGGCTAGAGTTCAACATGCAAAGCATGGCGGAAATATTTGGAATAGAAGTACAATCAAGACATTTGGGGTATCAGAAATTTCACCAAATCTATGTGCACCTTCCTGCGATTTATGAGAAGGCCTTGTTCCCATTAAATAACAAGCATTTTCCTATAGAACTGGTGAAGGAACCACCGGAATTGGGATTTGGTACGCTTCCTAATTCTCAGAAATCTTCAGTAAACACAAATTATAGGAACTATCTGAAGAAAATATGGTAGTTCCTTCTCCATATGGGAACAGTTGTCAACAGCGACAACTGCTCATAATGGGAATAGTTTCCATACAAGGTTCCTACTAGTCAGAACTCATTAGCAACCAGTAAATTGGGAGAAGACACACCATTATCAAAGACTACTGACCAATTTCTTGGAATTTCAATACAACCACACACACACAACAATGAAAAAGCAAACATAGACACGAAATACCCGGCTTAGGAAAGCGATTAGGCTGCACATCTTGGCTGTAAACGGAGCTGGGCTGGTTGATGAATCCTATTAGCTTCTCACCAAGAGTTGCAACATTTAGCAAGTCCATCTATATTCATCTAAAGTAGCTTTTAGATATCTCCACACCACCAATGAAATATACAATTTGATTCTAACTCATGTTGGAAACCCCACATTCGTATCAATGACCTCCTGGCGCACTGGTGAAAGCACAGAAAGGATCAACAGATCTCACCTGTGTTCTTTCGTTTTCAGGGTTGTCACTGTCAACTGCCCGTGCGCACTTCAAGTGGACCTCATAACCACAGTCAATGCACTGGTAAGCCCACCTAGAGCCCTGCTCATCACACTCACAGCAGATAAATGGGCCACCACCTGAGCTGGGGAATACCAATTTCAGCAGATGACGATGACCAACATGATGGAATGATTCTGGGTATCTCATGGCTTCTTCATCCTGCTTTTCTTGAAGTAGCAGCAGCTGGGCTTCAGTAAAAGGGTATGCCATATCTAAATGTAGATTGATAAGATTGCGGCCTTCCTTGGTGACTGTCTTTCCATCGGGTCCAATTATTACAAGTGATGGTATTCCTTGAATGTTGAAATACTTTGATAACACTTTTACTGCTTTATCTCCATAGGGTAAAGCTGGCCATGGCATGGACTTACAGCACTCCAAATATCCTACTTCGTCTCTGTCAATTGAGATGAATATTATCTCAAAGTCCTCTTTCTTTTCCTTAAGATTGTTGTAGATGGCCACCAAACGTGGTGTGAATTTTTCACAGGGAGGACACCAGTGAGCTGAGAAATACAGTCCCACTGTTTTCCCCAACAAATGGGAAATAGGTACCTGCAAAAAGAAATAATTGATTATCTTAACTTTGAGAGAGAGGTAAAGAGTTGGCTTTTCTTATTTGACATAGCAATTTTTTTATGACCTAGTAATTGAATTCCACCCATTCTCATACCAAAGATATTATAATGATGCCAAATGCAAGAACCTCATATGATGCCCATTTTTGTGCCATCCCATATCCAACAGATGGTCAATCATATGAAAGGTTTTGATCAGCAGGTGGGGCCCAATTGTATCAATTTTTATTGTGTACACCGTCAATCAAGGAACCTTCTTCTTCCTACCTTTTCGTTATGCAAAACAACATAGTCTCTACTGTCAGTAACCAGCAGTTTCTCTAGAGTCTGAGATTCATGGTTTGCCTTTTCTTCAGCTTCTAGTTCTGCCATCCTTGCCGGAGTAAAAGGAAATGCCTGAACACCGTATCTGTAGATGAGGTCAACACCTTCCATTTGCATTAGATTGCCTTGCGGATTGATTATGACCAAAGAAGGAAAGCCTTCAATTTGGAATCTTTGAGTCAAAGCCTTCTTTGATTGTAGATCAGAGAATGGTATGGCAAGCCAAGGCATGGTGCCATGAAACTTATCAAAGGAGTTCTGGTCCTCATCAGATGACACAAATACAATTTCAAATTCAGCATCCTGCTCCTTCAATTGGTTGTAAACACTGGCTAAGCGAGGTGTGAAGCTTTGACAATGAGAATTCCAGTTTGCAGAAAAGTACAACCCAACTGTTTTCCCTTGCAGTTCATTTACTTTCACCTGCAACATTTCTCTTAGTTACAAATGCAAAACAGAAGAATTTTATTCTGATTTCTTTCAAATGAAAAAGCTTGATACCACACCAACAAGAATAGCAAGTAAGAAAATAAATAGGACAAAAAAATCCTCTAGACAAGCAAAAGGCTGACATCCTCAGGAACCTCAGCACACAATGAAGATCCCAGATCTCATAAATATTTGCAAGTTTAGCACATTGTATCATGTAATGTGTGATGGTGCCTTAAGAAAGGTGACATGGATTTCTGATGCAGAATGTGATAAGAGATGGATTCATAAATTGGGATTTATTTTTTCTAGGGTCTCTAGTTTGATGGTCATGCTACTGTTTTGTTCATTTTATTTAGGATTTATTCATATGCAAATTATACACAAAATGTTAGGTTTGCATTAAGGTTTTCTTTTATTCTATAAATAGGTGCATAGTATTTGGTTTACATTAATGATTTATGAATGAAAGTTTCCTTGATGTCTGATTCTTGCTCTCAAAACTTTATCTCATCGTCCCAAAATTGTCTTGATTTCTCCCTTCTTCTCTTCTCATCCCCTTGAGAGAATCCTTTCTCTTTCTTCTCTTTCTTCTTCCATCCCGTGCTATATCAACTTCATCACTTGGTAGGTCAACAAAACCAGAATATCAGTTAATATTTTTAAAATTCCTTTAGGGAGAACTTAAAAAGTAATTTTCTTCTTGAGTGTCTTGATAATTAATGATGGTAATCTACACTGATAAAATTAACATACTGTGCAAGATCTCCAGACAAAGCATTGCAAGTAGGAAATCTGATCCACGAAGAAGGGTTGGCTTAATAGTTAGAAATGATGAATGTGAAAATACAACTGGTCCACCTCAAACTTGCATTGTGTCAGGTTGTTAGCTTTTCACTGTTTCGATGGTGTGGCCCACCAACTGCTTAGGTCAGCCTGATGATTATAAATGACAAATAGAAACAAGATTTCCCACCCATGAAAGAAAATGAACTGAAAAAATGCACAATAAGGCTAACAGCTCACTTAAGGGGGCAACAATGAAATATTTTATCAATAATCTGTTGTCATCACTATTTGTTAGAATAGATTACCTTCACTAAATTGGAGTTTGTCAAAACATGGAGAAACCATACATATCATCACATATGAAATTGAAAGAAGCACAAGAATTAAGATCTTGGCAAGAAATAATTTTATTAGAAGATGGAAGGCTTAAATTGTCAAGCACTAACCAATATTATGAATATTTCAATGCATAGAATGGCTGGCTCTGTACCAGGACAAAGATGGGCATAGGATACATGGTGTTCATAATACCCTGCTACCGTTACTAGCAGTCAAATGTAAAGACACTCTAGCACACACTTGTCCTTGAAATCCCATGAACCTTATGTTGATGAGTAAGACGGTTAGCCAGAGGATCATAAACCTCGGCAAACATGCCAAGCACACAACTTGGCTAGCAACCAAACAGGCTCTACAGCAAGAATATTATAAAATCACCATACAAAAGCATTTCCCAATACCATGCCAAGGATCACAGTTTCAAAAAAGATACTTTGCTTTCTCTGAAGTAACCCATTAGAAAAAGAAAAAGGCTTCTAAGAACAGAAAGTAATGATATAACACTTTTTAAATAGGAGCATTGCTATGGAAAGTTACTTTGCTAAAGATCATATAAAAAGTTTTCTTTTTTAATTGAAACAGGAAAGAAAGCTTCGTCTAAAGACAGGCATCACAGCATTGAAAATTTTACAGCATGCAAGGACTTTGAACTGCCTATCAAACAGTTTTAAATATTTTTTAGATTGACACAATATCATGTTATAAATGTCCCTCCAATAGGTCTTCTCTGATCAAATGTAAAATAGACTATTTGCTCAATTCCACTGGAATTTTGTAGTGATCAGAGAAGATATGAGGGCATCCTTTGTTTCCTTTTGGGTACAGAACTTCAAAGCCTTTTGAATAAAATAAATATCTACCTATGGAATTTGCAGAACAACCTAGCAGACAACAAACAGGCAGAAATTAGCTTATATGTGAGCCAATGTGGATGCAAAACTAAGTTGAATCAATGTTTATTGCGTATCCCTCTATAAAATAGCAACTACTATCAAATTTCATCTAAAAGAAAACCTACTTCTACGTTTTGTATGGTTGTGCTTCTTTAGTCTTTAGGGAATTAGAAAAGTTCCATTGACTCGATCTTGGTTAGCTTCAACATTTAAGTCGGTAAGTATCAGCTATGAAAATGTCACTTGATGAGGAAACGCCCAACAGATGTTCTGCAGAAGGCATTTGGATTAAAAGAAAGAGATATAAGGAGGAATGAAACATACATGAGATCTCTGTGTAAAAAGAAAAAGTAAGAAGCATTTTGAAAGCCATGATCATCATAATTGTCATCATCATCATCACCATTAGCACCAATACTAATACCACCTCCATCAAACTTCATCCCAGCTAGTTGACATTAGCTACATGAATACTGTCATCACATCCATATCACTGACCATATACACAGATAGATCCTAGGTTTTAAACTCTTTTATGCTATGTCCACATCTTTTGAACTATGCCCCTCGCCCTTTTAGAATTTTGCCCAGAACCAACAAACTCATCACCACTGCAGTTCCTTGTCTCCATTGCATATTTGGAAACCCTCAAGCCCACTTTGCTGTTGCCTAATCCGTGATACTCTTCCCTGGAAAGCATTACAAATTTTCTTCATTATATTGCACTCATCAATCTCTCCATGGCGCCTAACATATGAAAATATATTTTCCTTGACTTCTAAATCTTGTCCCATATAGGATGAACCTATATGATCCACCCTTCAATTTTAATGGGGCAGAGATTACATAGGACTGCACGTGCGGATCTCTAATTTCCACCCAGACCAAATTATATTAGCAATATACTCCTGAATGTCATCAATCACATGATTTATTCAATCAAGATTCTGATAATTGGTCATTTCATGTACCTTTTGGTTATCATACCTAACTAATTCCTCATTTTTTAACCTTCTATCACTGAATTTCCAATTTTACATTTAAATATGTTCTCTTTGTGTTCAGCTAAGTTTAAAACCTTGAGGTGATAGCACATTCCTCAGAGCACCTCCCTGCTTTTTTTGTCTACCACTTAAATCAAGTTCACCTACAAATATAGGAACCATGAATCCCTTCTTCAAAATAATTTCAGCATGTTAGCTGCATCAACAACCTGGAAATAGATTATTAGATCCTTTTTTCCCACGAGCCCTTTTTACATAAATGTTTAATTGGTTCATGATATGTTTGGTGTACCTTTTTAGTTTTTACCAGCTTGATATTCTACTGTTTCCCATAAACTCAACCTCTAATGCAGCCCATTTTTCATTTCCCATAAAAAACAGACTCATATACTGCTAATCAAAACTCAAATTTGTAATTTCTTTGGTTCCAGATCTTGTGATCTGGATATGCTAAACACATTTGGGCTGTTAGATAACATGGTTGAAAAGTGCATCTGTTTTATTCTACAAATGCCACAAGTGGGGAGTACACCAGGCAGAATTTTAGTTAGACCCAACATGCCAATTGCAGACCATCTCCCGAATTAGATACACGAATCATTTTCATGTAATTCCACAGACAATAACCATCCTCTGTCAAATCATACGCATCAAGTCTTTCGTAAGCACATCCTCATCCTTTAAAGTTATGGGTGATTGTTGATTTTATCCATGATAGGGCCTTATTGCATACATGCTATGAAGCCCATAAATTATTTAAGCCACTTACAATTCTGATGATAGGATCACAAAAATATCCTACAAAAATATTAAATGGACAACATAAAACAATGAAATCATCCTCTGTCAAATCATAAGCATCAAGTCTTTGGTAAGCACATCCTCATCCTTTAAAGTTATGGGTGATTGTTGCTTTTATCCATGATAGGGCCTTATTGCATTCATGCTATGAAGCCCATAAATTATTTAAGCCACTTACAATTCTGATGATAGGATCACAAAAATATCCTATAAAAATATTAAATGGACAACATAAAACAATGAAATCATCCAAACTGTAAAAATTCATAAAGTGGCCTACGTGTTGATCTTTCTGCTTTCATTGACAGGTGCAACATGGATGGTTGGATGCCATACAAAGGATATGTGAACCTTATGCACCATTAAAATGATTGGAAAGCCTAGGCTGAAAAAGAGGTGAATATGGTAAGCACCACCTTGAGTGATTGTTGTGAAACTAAAATGAATATACAAGTTCAGAAATAAGGAAACAATAAAGCACACAAGCATACAAGCAATAAAGCACAAAGAGTTTACAGTGGTTTGGACCAAACTTGATGCCTACACTACTCTCCTAGGCTTCGTAAGCTTGGATTCCACTAACCCTAATGAGATCATCACACGCTACTCTCCTTAGTAGGCTACTTTGTATAAAATAAAGGCTTAAAGAAAATAAATGTTACTTGATACAATCTGATAATGATTTAACACTTCAAAGAGTGAGAGAGAGAGAGAGAGAGAGAGAGAGAGATGTAGATTTAATCACTCAAAAGCTTTGAATGTAGTGGTGTGAATGCTTTTTCTTGAGAATTGGAAATTTGCAATGAAACTCACATTAAATCTTCATTGACCTCTTGATCCAACCATTTGTATTTATAACCATAAGGAGAGATCCAGCTGTTGGGACCATTTGAAGCTTTTTCAAATGGTCAAAAATCTGACTGTTACGCAACATTCAAAAGAATCTAAACGACAAGGCCTTGTTGGATCTCCCGTCAATCCCCTATTGGCTGAACAGGTGATCCAAGTCCCTTTGAACTTCCCCTTGAGCCATCTTGCTGCTAGAGTGCCTAACCAGATCCTGTGGGGTCCCTTGCTGAGTGGAGAGGATCCCATCCCACAGCTGCAAAAAATGCCAAGTTTTTGAAGTGATTGAAAGGGCCATATTGGCCTGGATTGATCCCCTGTAGGGTCCCATCCATTGTTGTCCATTCTGTTGTGAGCAGGTTGATCAAGTAGACATATGGCATCATATTTCTTGATCTCCCTGATAAAAATTTAACCTTGATTCCATACTCATTTGATTACATAAATGTTTCTCTTTTTCTCCACAATAGTTTCCTTTATCTTCTATATTTGTGCTTAGTTGGACAACTACCAAAGTTACATACTTGATCAGCTTTTAATGTTTATCTGATAGCATCCAGTGATCAGGTAAGTCCATTCTTCCTATGGCTTTGCCATTCATTCTTAAAACTAGAATTTCTTCCTATATGACTGTATAAACTTTTCAATGTTAGCTTTGATGCTTTCCATGAATTTATGATCTTCTAAACCATCTGGACAATCATTAAAAACTCCTTATTTGATCAAACTCTCTGACAGTATTTACTTTTCAATTTCCTTAAAAACTTAGTGAACGCATTAGTACCTTAACCAAGTCATAAACAAATTTTCTTATTTATTGAAACCGAGCTTAGGAATCAACAGATGATGCATTAGATTATCCAAGTGGCGCCAATAGAATACAACAGTGGAACCACCCATATAAATCCTTATATGAGACTACAAGAGAGCATTTCTTTAATATGAGGCCCTGAATTCAATTAAGATTCTTCATGGAGATCCTACATTTCAACCTTTTATATAATTTTCATTCCAAGGTTAACTATTTTAGTATTTAACTCTTAAATATCACCTTGATGCCCAAAGAGAGCTCAGATCCTCCACCGATTGTTAAAGGAAATCTTGGGTGCCTTTCTTAATCCCAGCTGTTCCCAACAAATCATGTAACGAACTCTAAGAGTGTACGTCTGCTGACGGTTGGAACAGCAGATTTCTCTGCAATGGAAAGGAAAGGCTCGACTGGAAAGTCTCAAAACAAATGGCTGGGTAACTCCAACCAATATCTTTACTAAACAAGATCAAACAATTATAGTAGTAATTCTTTTAACTCGCCAAATTCTTGCAATCAAACAGGATCAAATAGCAAAATTTTAAAGAAATGACAAAATAAAACCATTTAGCTGAAACTGCCACTGGCTTGGCATAAGCTCTAAAACCAGATAATGCGCCACAGCTTTTCCCCACGCACAAAGAATCCCAAATTACCGCACAAAACCCAAATAGAGTGTAAACAAAGTGAGGGGTAAAAATTCAAAAGAACAGTAAAAGATCCATTCAATCTGATGGGAAACAGAGCAACCCAAAAAAGACCCGAGCTTGAAAAGATAGCCACTGGGGAAGAATATATAAAAAGATCGTCCAAACAGAAACTTACAATAATAAAGAACGATTGCCGAATTAAAACCAACTCCACTAGAAAAACCCACAAACCCACAGAAAAGCACCAAAGAAGGCAAGAGAAAGAGAGGAAGGGAGATGGAATACCTGGTTTCCAGAGGGAGAGACCAGGAAATCCCTGTTTTCAGAGGTCAGTAGCTGAAAGGAGAGATTGGTCTCCTCAACAATGGAGTTGTGGTGTTTTGAAGCAGCCATTCCCTCAGCTTTCCCACTCATTCTCTCACCTTCCCTCCTTCCCCCGCTCTGCAGTGGTTGTTTTAATTATCTTTTTTTGATTTTTTAATATTTTTTTGAGTTCTTCGTAAACCTAGTACCCATTCCCCGGGGATCTTTTCAGAGATGGGTCCTCGTGCCAGTGAACCATTCATCAGATCGTCGCCACGTATACAGGTGGACGTTGAGTGCCTGCTTCCCATTGAAATTAATAACTCGGTGCTCCACATTCTGATGCTTTTTCGTAAACGCGCGGCTAACACTTACCGCTTCCTGGCGGCAGTAACCGTTAACTGGTGAGCGCTGCTTAGGCCTAAAGGAGGTTAACAGAAAGGAAAATTGATAAATCCGATTTATCAGCTTGATGAAAATCTTTCAATGCCTTAGCCTAAAAAATGATGTTTTCAGACAATTTCATCAGCTCCCTCCCAAATATTTGGTTTTTTTTTTTTTAATATAGGTATAATAGTCGAATTAAATTTGATCAAAATATTATTAAAATGGCCTGATAAGTTGCTTTGTGAAATTTAGGTGAAAAAAAATATATGTTTAAATGCGAAAAAGTAAAATTTATTGTATAGAAAAACAATTTATTTAAGTACAACGGGGTTTTCCGACAAAGTAGAGAGCATTGATTCTTATTTTGCTTCTATTTAAGTAACATAAGCGCTTTCTGTCCTTTCACAATCTTGGTCCAAGCAATATTTTGGGTTTGCTCGTTTCTCTAAACTAGATGAAAAAAGATAAAAACATGGGCTTGTTTTGATCGGCCATCAAAGACGGATTCCAAGGGTTTGGATTAGTTACTATTAGCCGTGCATGTCCCTTTTTGCAGCGCGTATTTAGCGATGCTGGCAGTCTGGCAGCGTAGGCAAAGACCTCGACAGTGCCAGATTCTTATTTCCAAAGCCGTGTGCGTGGCGACATCCAGGCGGTTGTTTGAAGGAAGAGCTGCGTGATGTGCGACGCCTGTCGCGGTCGTGGCAAAAGGAACGGTCCTAGGCTCAGGACACGCGCTCTGTCGTTTCCTATGCCTCGCATTGCATCAGCAGCTGTAAAGTGCCCCGTGTTTGGATTCTAGAACGGGTTTCTTGCGCGCCTTCGCCACCCAGTCGCAGCAGATGAAGAAGTATGACAGTCATGATACAGCAGCAGCTTGTGCATTGCTCTGCCTCTGGGGTTTTCATTTGGATCCGAGGATGGGAAAAAGAAAGGGCGTGAAAGTGACCGCGGATGAGCTGGGCAGCTGGCATGTGACATGTGCCGCAGCCAGCTTCAAAGGCATGCTCCGAAATGTACCCGGTACCGGCGTGGTGACGTGTCTCTCACCAAATGACGGACGCCATGCGTTTCGCATTTGTCTCGGTCCCGCTTTTCAGCTGGGTTGGCGACTAAGCATGGGGCCGGAATTGATGGTTAACGGACGGACCTGCTGGACAGCTGTCATGTAATCATTGTATAGTTGGAAGAAAAATAGGTGGAAGTACTTTCTTTCTTTCTTTTTTTTTTTTAATCTCGGTAATAAGAAAAACAGCAACACATCTATATTTTTTATTATTATTATCTATTTTTTCAAATAAATTATTTATTTTTATCTTGGACCATGACATCTATTCTCTATCATATAATTTTCTTCCTTTTTCTTTAATTTTTTAGATGTTATTTTTTCCTATAATTTTAAACAAACTCTTAAATTCCATTTAGCAAATGGAAGAAAAAGAGGTAAAAATCTCTCTCTATATATATTTTTTACCCTTTTAAATCAATAAAAAAATTCAACTACCCTAACAACCTTTTTTTTACTTATTACCTCATTTTTAGTTATTTCTCCTTTTATTTTCATTAAAAAGATTGCTTACTTTATCCTTATTTACTTTATTGAAGATTCATTTATGTTAATGATTAGGGCTCTTAATGCGATGGTAGAAATTTTAAGAGCCGTTAGAAAATAAATTTTTCAAAGGAAAGAAATTTATCCTTCAATATAATATATACTCGTCCCAGCAACTCTATTTATTTATTTATTTTGTCTATTTATCTTTTCTACTAAAAAGTTTATCTATCTATTTTAATTGTTGATATCATTTTTTATTTTGAACGCAAGCTCTGGGACAACGGTAGAAATTGCTGTCTCCAATCAGTGATTGCTGATTTGAGTCACGGGAAATAACCAATTTGTACATAATTTCCATGGTTATTCTCAGCTACATAGTTATTTATACATCATTTTTCTCCTCTAACATCACTTCTTGTTTGTCCTACATTCCATATATAGAGTTATTGCTTGTATTTGGTAATAAATATATGAACCTTTCTTTTTTTATTTATCTGATATTTATTAATAAATTTTAGTTATTTTTATTATTATCCATATTTTCAATAATTGCATCCTTAATTGCTTTATTATCGGTTATTACATCACATCTTGTCACTGGATAACCTCACATCTTGTTACTGTTTTTTCTTCTACTTCTTCAGCTTTTACTTTTTTCTCTTGTTTAAAATTTGTAAATTCCTAAATAGATCAAATGCCTTGTTTGATAATAAAGAATCTCTTTTCTTTCATTTCTCACTTTCTTTAATTGATTAATGAATATTTATCTACCCCATTGACTCTAATTTTTCTTTGTTACTAAATAAAATTTTAACCCTTTATGTTGTATCTTTTCATCTAAAAAGTTAATCTATTTTTATTTCTATGTATTTCTAATTATTACCCTTTATCCTGTTACACTATTTTTTTTATTTTTTCAATCTTTATACTTTGTTTTTCTCTTTTTTCCTTATCTTTTTTTTTTCTCTATTCCAAAACAAACCCGAAGGTAAAAGGCAAACGAAGTATAGGGTGATTAATGCTTGGGTAACCCTAGCTGTGATATACAAAACATGTCTCTCAATAATTTTACTGTAAATGATTTTTGAGGCTAATTATACATTTAAAATGGGACCCAAAGCTTATTTAATTATCAGTTTGTGGCCTCTACTCCTACAGATTCTCAAACACTTTCCGGAGTTGGACAAGATTAACGTGCTTCACTTTGGCACTGCTGAATTTGGTAAGCATCCAAAACAATTATATGGCTAGATTAATGGAGAATGAGGAAAGCAGATATGCAAAATGTATGTTTACTTATTTAGGCAACCAGCTCGCGGTTTTGTTTTTAAATTCACAAATACAGAGAACCATGTAGGATACATAAAATCACTAATACAGAGAATTAGGCAGGTATAGATCACACGGGCTGACACGAGTTGGGAGAAAAGAGTGGAAAAGAGAATAATTTACTTTTAAATTTAGAGATATAAGCTTATTTACTTTTCTATACTAGTTGTCAAGGATTCACAGGAAGACTAATTGGATAAAGTTGTTATTTATGGATTTTTACTATGTCTAGTTATTTATGACTTTGGTTTCCTTGGAATTTTTTACTTTGACTAAAATATTGTAGAATAAAATTAAGGTTAGATCCTGGTAATTCCTGTCTGATTCTTATCTTTCGTATTGAAGTGGAGTTAAGTGGCGGCCATAGCGTGGCGATGCATATCAAATCACATGTAAATCAATCGTATTAATCTATTTTCAGGAGTTTCTTTTATTGTGGTGCATCTGTAGCATGCTACACGTGTGTTCTTTTTTGAAGTAGCTTGTCTCTCTTTAGTAGATATATGAAAGCGATTACAAGTGACATTGGTTCGAAGAATCTAGCTGTCGAATGGATTCGAAGGCCTTATATATTACTGCATCTATAGTAAGCAATGAGCCACGATACTTGAGTCCCAAAGCACTGCATGCTCTGTCAGCTACGGGAGCACAGTTCTCATGGCTCTCAATCTCTTCTTTCAAAGCTCACTTCTATCCCTGCCATGCTTACAACCAAGTTTCATGCTGCTAAGAGCACTAAGCAATAAGAAAGCTGATGGAAAATTTCAGTCCTCTCAGTGCATTATGTCTCCAGACATGCAGCTGAAAGTTACGAGGCGTTCTGGTAATTTCCATCCGACTATCTGGGGTGACAAGCTTGTGCGGTCGCTAAAGAGTGACTATAAGGTGAAGACGACAGTCGAAAAATTATTATTGGTGTTGTTGTTTTGACATGGTTGTTCCTAGACATCTCATGCAGTTGAAAAGTAACGTGCAGGATTACGCATACATGAGGCGAATCGAGGAGCTAAAAGAAGAAGTGAGACGTGCTCTGAAGCAAGCGGCTAAGCCATTAGATCAACTGGAGCTAATTGATTGTATTGAACGGCTGATGTTGGGGTGTAATTTTGATGAAGAAATAAAGAAAATGCTGCATGCCATTTGGGAGGGCCCCAAAGACATGGTGACTACCGAGGAGGATCTCCATCTTACATCGTTATCCTTTAGGTTGCTGAGGCAACATGGTAATGAAGTTTCACAGGGTATGAATCATGACATGCGACTTCAATTATAGAAAATATGATACAAAAGTTCAGTGTTGTTAATCTCCATCCTTTTTTTTTTTTAAATTTCAGATGTTTTTAGTAGGTTCACGGACAGTGACGGTAATTTCAGAAAAAGACTTTGCAATGATTTGCGAGAGATTCTGAGCTTTTATGAAGCTTCATTCCTTGGTTTCTAAGGTGAAATTGTGTTGAACGAGGCCCTCACTTCCTCATGCAGGCATCTCAATGATCTCAGAGGGTAAATTGATCCAATCCTCAGAAGGTTAGCAGGGCATGCATTAGAGCTTCCTTTCCATTGGAGGACGCAAAGGATAGAGGCAAGGTGTTACATATACATATATGAGAATATGAAGCACATGAATCCCGCAGTGCTTCAACTGGCTAAGCTAGAGTACAACGTGGTGCAATCCAAGCTCCAAGAAGAAGCTCAAACAGTATCCAGGTATATCTTTAAAGGGAAAGTTATTCTAAGTATTGTTCTAGTATTATAAAATACAAATATAAGTGCATTTTTAGATGTTTTTAAATAAGCAACTTGTATAGATTATTTAGATTAGTTTTTTTTTTAATTTTATAAAAATATTAATAAGATAATAGATATGCAGGTGAAATACGAAGTTAAAATGTATATTAAATATTTTTTAAAAATATAAAAAATAGAATTTGGTGGGCTCATGAAAGGCCATTAAAAATTTAATGAGTTTTAATGGATTTTAAACTAGTTTAATTGAGTTTAATAATAATTTTGTTTGACTTTGTTAAATTTTGTGAAACATCAATAAATTCAATGGAACTTTAATGAAATTTAATTGAATTTATTAATAATTTTGTTAAACTTTTTAAAACTATGTGAAACCATGATGAGCCCTCAATTAAAACTCATTAAACTTAGTTTATAATTTAAATAAATAATACAAAAATTAATAGACTTTAACAGAGCTTAATAAAAATTTTATTAAAGTCTATTAAACTCTGTGAAAGCCTCTTAAATTCTATAACTTTTAATAGGCTTTAATAGGATTTAATCTATTTTAATAGAATTTAATAAACTTTAATAAAATTATTAAAAAATCAATGCCATGGATCTATGATTTGATGAAGATCTAAATGAGGACATTGAATTATAGAGAAAATTCTGTTAAAACCGGACCCATCTTTAAAATGGGCCTCCTAAGTGGAGTAATCTCCATTGGCTGGATAGCGTCTCACCCCGGACTTTTACCTATTAATGTGAGATGAGATTATGGGTATGTATGAGGGGGCTGCGTCTTCAGATAATTCAATTGAGAGATTTCTCTAATGCGTCTGTGGCTAGAAAGGGTGATTACCTGCACACTCATGTTGAGGTTCATCTAATCAATAGCTCTGACTGCATGGGCATATCCATGCCAGACAATTCCAATGTTCTACAAATGAGAAACAGGTGTCTTAGATTCTTAGTTGGCAATGATACAGAAAGCAATTTTCCATTTTTGTGTTCTCCAGGTTTGGACATGTGCAGCAAGTTGCGCTTTGGAAGAGATCGACTGATGGAGAGTTACTTTTTCAGTCAGGGCATGATATTGGACATCCAATTTGGATATGGCAGCGAGGAAGTAACAAAAGCCATGCGACTAATAACGATTATCGATGATTGTTATGATATCTATGGCTCGTCGGACGAGTTAGTTTACTTTACTGAAGCTGTCAATAGGTCGATATTGGGTAAAGAACTTTCTTTTCCTACATCCATATAACATCACAGATATACACTAGCCAATGTGGCCAAGAGGATAGAGAAAAATAGGTCTTCGTGCATGTGCTCCGCAAGCCTCATTTGGATTTGTAGTTGAAAGAAAATTGGGGTGGTGCACTCGCTATTTGGGCTAGACAAATTTCCCAAATAAATGCTAGCCGGTGGCTGACCGTTGATTTTAATTTGCAAATAAGCTGGAAATTTGACGCAAGATCTGCCTGATATTTTTTGCTGCATTGTTTCTTCTGTTTACAATTTCACGAGCAGCAGCTTTTCATTCACGAAAATAAGATAAGATTCATTGAAATTCCAATCCATAATGGTTTCCCTAAGCGTTGCATCCTTCAAAATTGCTGGGAATTTTCAGATGGGATGTTAGCGCGATGAAAAAACTCCCAGAGTATATGAAGATATGTTTTCTAGCTCTCTCCAACACTGTCAATGAAATTGCTCTTAAAATTCTCAAAGAATGGGGACTGGATGTCCTGCCGTATCTCAAGAAAGTGGTATTTGCCATCGATCCTTTTCTGTAGCGTGGTCTTCTCTATTTTCCCATTCTAGTCGCATGAGGATCATGTAGCATTTAAGACTAATCTAATATGAACTCAAGATCAGGCCTATAATCGCGTGTAAAATTTCAGGCTAAATGCACGTTGGCGACTGTCATGAAATGCTCTGGGGACAATGAAGCAGAACCTGGTCTTGTTCTACTTCAAAAAAGAGCTCAAATTTAAATTGGATTCAGTCATACCACGACAGTGGTACATTTGCTATGAAATTGTTTCGCTTTCCTTTCATTATAAACTTAATCACGTTGTTCATGTAACTGTTTCTTTGTTTATTTCATTGCTTAGTGTGCAATTCATATTTAGTGGAGGCAGATTGGTATAACAGGAGATATATGCTAACATTCAATGAGTATATCGACAATGCATGGGTTTCAGTTGGCACCAACATTATACTTGTCTATGCTTATTTCTTAAAGCAAGAAACCACAACGAAGGAAGAACTAGAATACATAGAAAACCACGGGGAACTCATTCGTTGGTCTGCCATTATTTTCCGCCTGTGCAATGATCTGGGAACTTCAAAGGTATGGAAATCATTATTTCTTGGTTAATTGTTTGCCAAGAGAATGTACGGTATACTTCTATGTTAAAAATACCATCGTCATCAAGAACAAGTTTTGGTTCAATACATGAATCTTGTTATGCTAGTTCCATCTCTATTACTTAGATCCTTGATCTTCTTTCGTTACTTCCTCCAACACCAACTTTTTGAGCCTTTACCTTGCTGCAACTTCATCCAATGCCGCCGTAGTCCAATGCCACCGTAGTTTATAGGTCTCTGTCGCCCATGTCAAGAGTCTGAAAACCATTTAAGCAATTGGCTGCATCCAGCGTACATGAATAACCATTTTATCCATCAGAACAGGCTCATTGAAGTAAGACATGATCCAATGAACAACTTTTGCTTTGTTGAACATCTGCTCACTTAAAAAATGTTACATGGATGGCAATGTTGATTTACTCTCTTTTCTTGCTAATGCAGGAAGAGGTAGAAAGAGGTGATGTTCCGAAATCCATTCAGTGCTACATGCATGAAGCTTGTGTTTCAGAATTAGTTGCACGCGAACACATAAGGCTTGTGATTAGGGACACATGGAAGAAGTTGAATGAAGAATGCGCAAAACATGGCCCATTCTCTCAACTGTTCATCAATGCTGTAATGGATAATGCTCGAACTGCTCACTGTGCGTACCGAGATGGAGATGGGTTTGGCATTCCAGAAAGTGAACGAAGGGTCATCTTATGGCATTGTTGATTCAACCTATACAAATATAAGGTGGAAGAAGTTCAGCTTTATGCAGTTTTCAAACTCTGCTCCAAAGCTCGAATTTGCAAAGAACATGTACTGTGTCTGTAAAAGGTTAGTTGGCTGGGAATTCTTACCGAACGCTGCTTAGACAAGTTATGGTTCGGCAGTCAGACGCATGCAACCATTAGGCTAATGATTTCCTTAGCTTATTCTAGATAAGCTGAAGTACTGCCTTCGTAAAAGATTTGGGTCTTAGTTTCCGTCCAAATCTTATTCAAATGCGAGATGGAGCAAACGAAATTGTATATGTTAGTGCATTGCATGTAACTCATGTTATGGTTACTTTGTAACCATCCACCATGCAACCGGGAAAAGTGTTTTTGCATTCCTATATTATGAGTGTAACTAATTCAAGTAATAATTTACAAAACCTTACTAAGAGGAAGGTGTCGTCGGTGGACATCATGTCATAACATGGGTGGACATAGTTTCTAGAGACAAAAAAGAAGGCTTTATGGGGTCTATCTAATTATCGATCACAAAGTTTAATGTGATACATGTTAATGAACTCAATTGCCATCCAGATGGACTCACAAACTGGCCCACTCAGCATTCATATAAACAGAGCATGCACTCTCCTCCTCACGCACTGATGGCAGCAAACATTAAAAGCTATATCATGGGTTTTATTATTATCATCATTATCATCATCAACATTATTATTATTACTATTATTTTATCTTAGCATAGAAATATTCATGGCATGCATCAATATAAAGCTCATGACGAGAGCAAATTTATTCAGATAAAATTTTCAATAAGAAAATTACTCTATGAGGTGATAACTAACGTAAAAGCTTTATCAACTAAACTTTTTATGACTTTTAATTTTTTCTCTATGGAAAGAAGTTTCGAATGAAACTGCATCTAAAATAGTTTAAGATCATAACCAATACGACTGTCAAATTCATGGCAAACAGCAAAATATTTGTATAAATATCATTACCATGGACTGCGACCTAAAAAACTTGTAAAAGCAAACGTTAACACTATCTATTGCCTATGGAGTGTGAAATCACCAAATTGAAAATTATACTATTTTCTCACAGCCTAAGTGCCTATAATTTGAGAGGAAAGAACCAAAGCTTTACTCTGTGAGCTTTGATACCATCTTTGCATAGTTGTCCCTGTTTTTAATCGACAGACGATTTAGCTCATAATAACGTAGGCACGATGGATGATTACTGAAACCGTCCTCACTTGTGAGGACCCACGCAAGTTTAGTCCCACAAGGCTATCACAGGCGCTCATTTCTTACAGTGTGAATGTCAGGAAACAAGAACGTAAGAAAGAAAAGAAACCACGAAGAAAATATCAAGGAAATTCTCTGTTTGATTTATTCTCAGCTCCATGGTTATTTATACATCATTTCCCTCCTTACACCCATGCTTCTCTTATGCACGTAGCCCTTCTTTAACATCGATCCCTCTTTGACACGCATTCCATAGATGACTCTTGTGTTGTAATCGCTAGTCTTACCAGCTGTTGGGCCTTGTCCCGATCTCCCTGCTGCTCTGCCCGATCTCGGGCTTTATGCCCAATGGTATCAGTGTATTAGGTAATAAACTAATATAGCCTTCATTTTTTTTGTTTTTATTCTTTTTCGATTGATCTGATATTCATTAATAAGTTTTAATTACTTTTTTTTATTATTACTTATATTTTCAATAATAACACTTTATCATTTCCTTCAAAAACTTGTTTAATTGATCCTTTTTGTTTTATTTTCAGTCATTACCTTATATCTTGTAATTCTATATTCTTTTACATTTTTCTCTTGTTTAGTTTTTTTAAATTCCTAAATAGATCCAAGGCTTTCTTTGATAACAAATAAATTTTTTCTTTCTTTTCTAACTCTCTTTAATTAATGAACATTTACCTACCCCATTGACTCTAATTTTTCTTTGTTACTACACATATTTTTAACCATTTATTTCATATCGTTTTATTTACAAATATAATCTATTTTAATTTTATTTACTTCTACTTATTACCCTTTATCTTGTTTCACTATTTCTTTATTTGTTTTCACTTTTATATATTATTTTATCTCTTCTTTTCCGTATCTTTTTTCAATTACAAAAGAAACCCGATACTAAAAGTGCAATCGAAATATAGAGTGATTAATGCGTGGGTAATCATAAGTGCGATGTAAAAAATATGTTTCTCTGAATGAGTTTTTGGGCTTATTAAACATTTAAATTGGGACCCGTAACTCATTTTGTTATCATATGCTGGCCTCCCTCGTACTATGCGTGCAAATTCTAAAACACTTCGTCATTGTAGAAGAGTAACGTGCTTCACGACGTTGCCGTTGCCGAACTGGATACGGATCCAAAAAAATTTTACGGCTAATTGAATGGAGAACCAACACAGATAATACATTTAAAATTTCATTATATATATATATACATATATATTGGGGTGTGATTTGATACAGGTGCCTGTAGTGATTACAAAATAAAAGACAAAAAAACTTAACAGTAGGAGGTTGTCACCTTAATTAACAAAACAGCTCTGGTCATTTATCTAATCAGGCCGTGATTATTTGTAATTATTCCATCCTCCTGTTTTGATTAGTAAAGAACATTTGAGGTAAAGCGGACAGTAGGTGAAGCAATAACATAAAAGCACGTGTTTGTCCTCTGCATAACAGGAACAATCCAGTTCCAATAGCTGCCAAAGATCCGACTACAGATTGATATTCCAGTGTTGTTGTCAGTTCTGCCACTATTAGAATGGAGAATCCATCAGAGAAGCTTCATCAGGCTCTTCTATCTGAAAACAGCAAACCATTACCTTCCTCCACCAACCCTGACCAGCCAACTAATGAACTTGAAAGTATCCGATCCGATACCCAATTGCCATATCTCTACCGCCTCTTTTCAGCTGCCCTGATAGAGCTACAGCTGTTGTTCCGCCTTTCTGTCCCTGCGGTGGCTGTGTACATGATCAATTACGCCTTGTCTATGTCGACACAGATCTTCTGCGGACACCTTGGCAACCTTCAGCTTGCTGCAGCTTCTCTTGGCAACACTGGCATCCAAACCTTTGCCTATGGTCTAATGGTGCAAAACCCATTTCATATTCATCTCTCATCTGTATTTTATTTTATGGATTTTGTCAAAGCACAAATTTCCTTTCCGCAGAAGAAAATGCTAAAAGCTATTAGAGTTGATCGCTTGAACTGATTTTTTTTTTCTTTTTTTCTTTTTTCGTGGATAGCTTGGCATGGGAAGTGCAGTAGAGACGCTTTGCAGCCAAGCTTATGGGGCGCGGAAGTACGCCATGCTGGGCATCTATCTCCAAAGATCGACGATCATCCTAATGGCTACTGGCGTCCCACTCACCATAATTTATGTTTTTTCAAAGCCCATACTAATTCTCCTGGGTGAGTCCTCGGAGATTGCCTCCGCTGCTGCTGTCTTCGTCTATGGCCTCATCCCTCAGCTATACGCCTATGCTGCCAATTTCCCCATCCAAAAGTTTTTGCAAGCGCAGAGTATTATCGCCCCTAGTGCACTTATCTCCATTGGAACGCTAGGAATACACCTCCTCTTGAGTTGGTTGGTAGTGTATAAGCTCGGCCTTGGATTGTTGGGTGCGTCTCTGGCTTTGAGCTTATCATGGTGGATCGTCGTCGTCGCCCAGTTTGTGTATATAACGAAGAGTGACAGGTGCAAGCATACATGGACGGGTTTCTCGTTGCATTCATTTTCGGGGCTGCCTGAGTTGGTGAAACTATCGGCGGCGTCGGCAGTGATGCTGTGCTTGGAGACATGGTATCTCCAGATATTGGTGCTGCTGGCGGGGCTGCTGGACAACCCACAGTTGGCTTTGGATTCTCTCTCTGTATGGTGAGGATCTTTCTGTGTCTGGGCCTTGTCCTTAATCATTGCACTGAAAATTGTTTTACTTTAATTTTGATGCTTGAAATACTGAGGTTTACGTTTGGAAGCTAAATTAGAGATTAGGCATAGGCTAACGGGTACGATTTTAGAAATTCTATTTGGTAGCCATTTTATTGAATACATTAGATATTCCATAAAATGGCTACCAGATAGAATTTGGTTACGATATGCCATTTCCGAGAAAATCACTGTGATTTCACCATCCATTTTACACGTACCCCCACTTGGTGGTGGGTAACCACTACTGTTGCCACCAACATTTGCCAGCCGTGGCAGTAGACTGAGAAAAAGAAAGAATAGTACAGAGGCAAAGGCATTGATCCTTGTTAACTCTCTTGACAAGGACATCCTTTATTTTTATTTCTTTATTTCGTTCAAACTCAGCTTTTCACTTCACATCATTTACCTTCCTTTCTTAGGGAGTGTATTTGAAAGGGAGTGCACTAAGAAGGAAGTGTATTAAAAAAATGTAGTATTGATTATATATAAATAATGAAAAAATAAGATTATTATATTAGTTAAGATATCACATGAGTCTTAAATAATGTAAAAGGGAGTTTATTACTGGTACACTCCTTCGACATGAGTTCCTCGGTACAATCTTGGAAGCCCCATTTACTTCTCACTTGCTCTAAACAGAGCTAATTTGCATGGCCAGGGATAAAAGGTAAGACAATAATAAAACAAGAAAAGAAAGATAAAAGGAAAATCTGCAGGCTTCGTAATGTTCCCTGCTGGCCCTGCAGTGTGCCTGGCCCAGATTAGCTAACTTAGATTATTTTGCTATTGCCCTACTTTACAAAATGGAAAGTCAGTCTAGCCAAGGGTGCAGGATTCTCCGTATCAATGGCCGCCAGCCTCACTCTAGCATGGGAAAAAGACCAACAGAATATTTGGCCCACCTGAAGCACGCTCTGGATTTTTCTTCTTCTGTGAGATGAGGGGCGGCCAAAGGAGCCGAATCCTGCAATTGCACGACCCAGGTAAAAAAACTAAGGAAAAAGAAAGAAAAGGACAAAAGAGTATAATACTCATTCATCTGTAAAATGATCACCATCAAGTTCGTGGGTCCTTTTCTTTGAATAATCGCCATGTTATCAGGTGAGGTGTATGCAACTGAGTTCTAATGGTGGCTGTCGCTCTCTTTTGCCTGCATTTCCTTTGAAGAATACTGGTTGGCGCCTAAAGATGTTAATGTGCTGCTGTCAAATCACCTCAGTTGAGAGCTACTTCTCCTTCCCCGCACTTCTCTCATGGGTCTTACAAGTCACTGCTATGAGCCGTTCCTTCCTAGTCACGGCACTCATGCAGGGCTAAATTATTGTCCTTTTCACAAAGAACTATACACCAACTTTTAGCCTTAAGATTTCATTAATTTTCAAACAACGCCTGTTGCCAATTGAAAATTAATAAAATATTGAGATTGAAAATTTGAGCACAATACTTTTGGCTAACTAAAACAAATAAAACCTTGACATTGTGCAGGAAAGAAAAGCCCTTGATAATAATTTACAGGGCTTTGGAGAGAAATTTGTTGGAAAGGAAAAGCCCATAGCAATAACTTATTTGCAATTGAGGTGGGGTCACAACATATAGTATGCCTTGTAAAATTTCAAATTTTTTTATTTGGTGCAGTATGACAATCAACCTTTGGGCTTTCACGATTTCGCTTGGATTTAATGCTGCAGCAAGGTGAGTTCAACTCCTTTTTTCTTCTTTCATTAAAAGTTGCCTAAGGGAACCCTATAAGGAGGGGCTCTTCATTTGGATGAAATGGAATGAAAAATATATGAATAATATTAGCCATTAAATAAATAAAGTTAAAATAGAAAGATGACTGATGATTAAAAATATAGATAATTATAAAAAAAGTAAAGTTGGTATAAAGAGTATATATTAAGTTAACCTTCAAAATTTTAATTTCCATAGAATAGTAATGCATTCCATTCCACTGAAGAGCTCCTAAGAATGGTGGCTACTCAACCAAGCCGATGGCCATCTTGACTAGCCAAATTGCATGATGGCAAATAAGACAACTTACAAAATGCATCAAGATGATGGTAACATCTTGTTTCCATTATAATATCATGACTCATATATATTTCCATTTGGCGGACTCTGGGTTACCAAGATTGGTCAGTTAGTATTATTTCACAGATATTATCCCAGTGGTAAGCCAAAATTCAAAGTCGATTTATGACTATAATCTTTGTTATGAACTATAAAAAAAAATTCGTACCCCAACTAGGGTGTATGCTCATTACTACAGAGTTATTCACCAACTGAACATGAAGTGACCTCACATGAAATCGTGACTGAATTTTCATCAATAATCCAAACTGGTCTGTGAACAGGACAATCATGTGATCTGATGGGTTCCATTTTCGGGTACCTGGTCAATTACTTGGATGGTCATTTTTGGGTCCATAAAATGACATCCAGGCAATGCACTGTTACAGTTAGCAATACAAAACTGACAAATTTCAGGGCCATTTTCATTTGTCCCTGTGTGCTCTGTTCATCTACAGCGTCCGAGTGGGCAATGAGTTGGGTGCAAGGAACCCAAAGTCAGCATCGTTCTCTGTTGCTGTTGTGACAGCAACCTCTTTCACTATATCTTTGATATTAGCTATGATCATCCTTTCGCTGCGCCATGTCATTAGCTATGCCTTCACAGAAGGGGAAACCGTAGCCGAAGCTGTTTCAGATCTTTGCCCATTGCTTTGTGTTACACTCATCCTCAATGGTGTACAGCCCGTGTTATCCGGTTACTCTCTCTTCTCTCACTCTCTGCAAGTATTGGAAGGATGGCATATACTGATAACTAATGTAAGGTCTCTCTCTTGATTTTGATGGCCTAAAGGTGTTGCGGTCGGCTGCGGATGGCAAAAGTTCGTGGCATATGTGAACATAGGATGCTATTATGTAATTGGGATTCCTTTGGGTGCTTTGTTTGGTTTCAAGTTTGATCTAGGAGCCAAGGTTTGTCTCCAACTTTTATTAATTGACTTGTCTATCTTTATGTTCGCCTGGGTGCATCTAATGTAGTAAGTCATCATTTATGTGGTGCCATTGCCCAGTGGCCCATGCGCAGAATGGTGCAATGGAGATGCATTAGTTTATTTCCATTTATGGTCACAAAAGTGTTGGAAGGCACTTCTTAATGCGTTTGGATGATGACACATCCGTGCAACCTGTATGACACATCCTATTATACACCAATCTTCTTTCCAACCAAACACACCATACATTTCATTCGTTTTCCTAACCTTTCAACTATTTTTTCTATCTTTTCAATTATTAACCCTTATATATTCTCTATTTTTTAATCATGCGCTTCCAATCCTCCATCTATTTCTTCAAATATATACCCAACTATATTCTACTCATTAAGTTATTTTATCCTTTATGCATACACTCTCCGCCACACTATGAACTTATTAAACCTATCCCAACAAAACCTTGATGCCCGGTGGAAGATTGCCATTAACCGCCGGTTCAGCAGCCGAGAAAATGGGTAAAAAGAGACAAGAAAAAGTGAGAATTTAAAAATAAAGGAGGAGAGAAAATAATGTAAGAGGGTAAAAAGATAATTAATGATTACAAATAATGTAAGTATAAAATAGACACATTTTTAGATAAAAAGATAGAAAGATAATGATTTTTTTGGGTAGATAAATGTTACATTGATTTTTTTTTTTAAAAAAAAAAGAGATTGAAGAAGAAAAGTGGATTTTCATATCCTTGCTTTATTACAAAATGGAACCCATCTTATCAAAAGAGAAGATTAGAAATTCTTTTTAACCTGATCTTTACATCATAATTGCATGGGAAATGGCTTCCGAATAGGATGCATGTACTCGAAGATGAATATTTTATGAACGATATATCGGATCCCGACGTTAGATCCGAATTCCAACTATTGACATATTTAAGTTGTCTATTATATTAAATTATAATTGATGAAATGGTAACAACTTAATGTTTATATTTATCAAATTATATTAAAAATTAATATTTTAGTACACTAGATATGTTTTCTTTTGATTTTCTTCTTGAGTGTAATCATTTTCTTTTAATAGAGTTATATATTTTTTTTTCTTTCTCTGTATCATTTTGGCTTGCGTTTGAGTCCATATTACCTTTGGAGGGCTAGACAACATTGATGCATGATTATGTTTGTGAGCAGGGAATTTGGTGGGGCATGATAGGAGGGACTCTGATTCAAACCCTCATCTTATTGTGGGTTACATTTCGGACAGACTGGAATAAAGAGGTAACTTGATCAATTCCATCCATCTAAAAACTACTACTGATCTCCAACACTTTTTTTTTTTTTTTTGCATAGAATGGTTATGAGGAATGATATTTTCTGAGCCATTGGTGTAAAAGGATTCTTATGTATTCTAGGCTAATTAATAAATTAGAAGATGAATGAATTCTTCAATAAAAAAGGTTGTAGATCATTAATTACAAAAGAGAGTACATAATCAATGAAGAGTAATTATAATTTTTGTAGGTTAGGGACAGTTTGGAAAGGAAATAAAAGATGTTGAAGGTAAATGATATTAATTAGTAGAAATGAAGGCAATACCAATTATAAAGTTAATAAAATGAAATTTAGACATTTGTTTTGAGTAATGATAAAATTGATTATGTAGACTATAAATATTAATATAAAAATATCGTTATCAAAACAGATATATGTAGAGCCATGTAAAGGCTGAGGATTACACTTCTTCCATTTTCATGTTTTCTTCTTACAAGGACAAGTTCTATCGTTATTGTTCTTTTCACTTAAAACATTCATTTTAAAGTTTTGAAAAACATCCAAAACAAGTTACTGCAATCCAAAGCCATAATAAACATAGGCAAAGAATCAAACAATCAGATCTCTCCATTTTTAGTTGTCTTGGTAGGTTGTTTATTCATTTCGTCAAAATCTACAATTGCATCCTGATCTTGGTACACTAAACATGATTGGCATGATCCACTAACTTCCTTGTGATTTGGATTAATTTCAGGTTGAGGTTGCTACAAAACAATTAGGCAAGTGGCAAGATAGGACTTTAGAAGAAAATGTTTCATAGCATTTTAGCACGTGTGAAGGAAATAAATCCAGGGTGTTTGTTGATTGGATAATCGAAGTCCAAAACTGGATTACAACTAGGTATGGTCGATCCCATCGATTTTTTACCTTGATTTTTTTTAGAAAATTTATTGTATGATATTTTCCAATACAAGTCACATGCTTCACTCCTACAAATATAATCATACATCTTCTATATACCCAAGGCTATCCTGAGCAATAAATTGAATGCATTTAAAATAAAAAGTTGGAATATTAGTTTCTTCCAAGAAGCATGTTTAGACATATTAGCATGAGTTGCAAAATTTTAATTTAGTGTGATGGTCATATCAAAGCTATGCTTACAATTTATAATAAGAAAATGATATTAATAAGCCAAATTAATATGGAAATTTACGAATTCCAAATTGCAAGCATAAACACCGATTTGTCAAAAGAAAATTAAGATTAAATTTACATAAATTTTATCTCAAAACCATCGTGAGAAAATAAAAAAAAGTATAGAAGATTCACATATGTTAATTAATAGTAAAGATAATATAACACCCTAAATTCCCTTTCATTTAATCTTCTAGATCCTCTTCTAAGACCTCCTAAATACATTGTCTCCTCTTTTGCTTCTTACAATTATTTCTTACATCAAATTTTCAACCTATTTTGGACCCTTGCCATATGCAGTGAATTTAGAAAGCTCAGCCTCGCACCTCAACCAAGATCTCTACGTGGCCCAGACCATTGGACTCGTTCTCCCACCAGCCCAGTGGGCAACGGGCCAAGCACCGGCCGAAATCATTCCGCCAGCAGCCACCTGCCTTGGTTATGTTGCCAGTCGATGCTGGCCGATCAAAAGTTTGTATTTATTTGTTTTATATATTTATTTTTCTTCTTACTACCCCTATCACGTTTACACTTACTAAAGAACCTAACACATTAATTTTTTTTTAAAATTTCCTTTTTAATTTCTACATTTAAATTTCAAAATTGCATGTAAAATATACAATAAAAACTTGAGACTTCACATTCCCGATTGGCATTTGGATATTCAATAATATGACAGCCAGGTCTAAAGGAGTTAGACCAGTCATACAAGCTTATACTAGCTAGAACTGCATAATGAAGAAATCCGTCGCTGTTACAGCTTAGCAACATCATTAGCGAGAAGCTGTCCACTATTTAATGATAAAAGCATCTGATATGCATGATAAACACTCCCAAGCATGATTAAGGAAATTAAGATAATTCTGCTAACTCAGCATTGATACCCTAGCTAGCCTTCAAGTGCTTCAAATGCCGTGCAACCACCCGCAGCAGGGCCACAGTCAGGATGGAAAATGTTAATTGAACCTTCTTCTTCATCCTCTTCAATCGCTTTCCGATCTTAATCTTCAATCGGCGTATTCTCTTTCTTAGCGAGGATAGCCTACTCAACGAATCCGATTTTTCCAGTATACGGGCGATCAACAGCTGCGCTTGCTGGTGCTTTCGCCCATCTGGGTCTTCCACCTCCAAAATCGAGTAAGCAGGTGGCCCCTCAAATGGGCCATCCTTCACTAGAACACACCTTCACCAGAGAGAGAGAGAGAGAGAGAGCGCTTTCTTGGAATTTTTCCGTTTAAGTGGGTGGCTAGATATATAGACTTTTAATATTTGGTTGAGAGAGAGAGAGAGAGAGAGAGAGAGAGAGAGAGAGAGAGAGAGAGAGAGAGAGAGAGAGAGAGAGAGAGAGA
>JAYJMB010033620.1:0-35176 GCA_036873735.1 Pouteria campechiana
ATGTTTCCTTGAAGTTTATCAAACATTCTATAATTATCCATTCATGATATACATACGTTGAGAAGCATAGATGTTTGCTTTAATCTATACATTTTATATAGACTTCATCCGATTATGATTTCTTTCTTTCATCAATTAATACTTCCATGTAAAATATATATATATATATATTCATAAACTACTTTAAGTACAAGCCTTATAATTTCTGAGAAATTACTTTAGGATCTCTGAGGATGCAAAAATAACTTTCTGAAATACTAAAGTTCATGAAATACTTCAAATGTGTTCTAATAGTATATATAAGTAATTTAGATACAACTTTTAGGTAATATTCCAATTCTTATAATCATGTGATCATTATCATTATAAAGTAAATAATTTATATATATGGATCAACATGAATTGTTATATTAGGCACATGTATTGTTTTAATTCTTGTTTCTCAATAATAACAATATCATTAGCGTAATGCAAATCCAGTATAAGTTTTGTTGTCATCAAAATAATTTATTATAGATGTGTGGATCATCATCATAATACATATATGAGTCAACAATATCATCGGCCTAGATCAACTATAAATTACTGGAAGGTACCAATTCTGCCTTAGGCTAAAGTTCAATGCATCAGAATATCATATATCACCAAAACCTTCAATACAGGGGATGGAAAAAACAAATTGCTTAGAACCATGAACATGCCTTATCTTCCCACAAATAGCTGACAACTCCCGGAGGAAAACAAACCCCCCAGTGGAGGGAGGCATCTTTTTGTTTCCATTTTATCTTCGCACCTTTTGTTTGCATCTTTTCAGTATAGTAGTTATATACTTTGTGTCCAATTTTGTTGCAAAAATAGTAAGTGTTTAAAATTCTGCTTTATGCACTATATTCCATTAGTTTCTTTACCCAGGAATAGCCTATGAATTTTCTAATATTTAAACAGTTTTCTCTTTCTTCTGTGAGGTTTACTCCCTTAGACGGTCTAACAAATTTCTGTGAATTTTCATCATCTAACTATTCACAACTAAGTCCTTTTTTACTAGTTTGACCGATCGTTCTCATAAACTTGGTGACAAATTCTATTGGATTAGAGAATTTACTCAACATACTATCTCATATCTCTATCTCCTTCTTTAAATTTCCAACCTTTTTGTAGAGACAGATTTCTTTATACTAGGATGGAATTTACTTTGACAGTTGCATCAAAGTGTCTTTTGTTTTAGTAAATTTCTGGTCAAGTAATTCAAACTCACTAAAGGGAGAGTTACATAATTACTGTAAATCATCAAACTTTTGACATTTGACATAATTATTATTTGAGCTTGAAGAATTAGAACTATAAGAGTCGTAAAAATTTACCTTTGTCTCCAGCTCGATTGTGCATTATTCTTTAATCGAGATTTGCTCTATTGATTCATTCTCCATGTGGGCCATACAACATATTTTTGTAAGGTATCCAACATCATTGTCACCTTTCTCACTTCAACATCATTGTCACCTTTCTCACTTGAGCTTGCCCCTGATAAGTCTTCATCATTCACGTACATTCCTGTAACTTGGTTTCTTAATGACTTCTTAAAGTGTTTCTTTTCTCTTCTTTCATCTTTCTCATTCACATTTACTTTTCTTCATTGCGACACACGGGAGACATGTGTTCGATCCCTTCACATCTATAGCATACGAAGAGATCCTTCTTTCTTTCAATCATTCTCTTCTGTTGTTTAGACTGTCTCCTTGAGGTGCTACCTCTACTACTTCTTACAAACCTTCTGAAGTTTCTTACTGACATAGCTATGTCATCTTCGGATTATGATCCAAGGTCACTACTGCTTTCCTTGGTCACCTTGAGAGCAATATTTTTCTTTTACTTCATTGACTCCTCTCTCTTACTTTTGATCAGCTTGTGTAACATGAGTGAGATGATGAGATCGTCCACCATAAGAGTGCTCAGATCCTTTACTTCTTTTATCATTGTGATCTTCTAGTTCCAAGATTCTAATAGTGCCTCCAGTATCTTCATTGCCTATTCAGTTTTGTGACTTCTTTTTCCAAACCTTTCAAAGTATTAGAAATTTTTGAAAAATGAGCATAAATTTTTGATACACTCTCCCCTTGTTCCATCTTAAAGTTTTCTAATTCTCTTATAAACATATTCCTTTTAGTTCCTTTGACCTGTGAGGATACTTCATATATAGACACTAATTTATCCTAAATATCTTTTGTAGTGGTGTAAGAGAATACTCTATCAAACTCAAATAAAGATAATCCATAGAATAAAGAGTTCATAGCTTTTGCATTATTTTGGACCGAGGTGGCCTCTTCTTTAGTCCATGCATCCATTTCAGAGGTGGGAAAAGTGATTCCAATTTTATTAGCCTTCCAAAATTCCATATCATTAGCTATAATGAATTGCTTCATCCTCAACTTCTAGTAAGTGAATTTGGTTCCATCAAATAGGGGTGGTCAGGCAGATGATCGTCCCTAGGTGATTATTTGTAAAGATGATAATGGATTTGCCATTGGATCGCTACAAGTTATGTAGTCTGCTTTGATCCCACTTATTAGTTCTAAAGCTTAGATAAATACCCAAGAGAGAAGGGTTAATTGGATACTTAAAACTTTGCTAAACCCTTTTGAGATCAAACATCCCTCTAGCAATCAATCCAATCACTCAATCAATGCACAAATAAATAAGACACAGGGATTTTTATAATGGTTCGAGTAAATACTTTACTCCACTCTTCCAATAGCACACTTTTCTTAGTGTCTTGAGTTTCACTATCTTAAATAGCAGAAATACAATCAGTGCACCCTGCGATCATTTAGATTCGAGCTCTACGGGGCATAACTATAGTGCTCGCAACACTCTTCTAAATTTTAATTCTAGCGGGCGTGAACACAGTGCTCCCAACACTCTTTTAGAATCTAGCTTTAGGGGGCGTAATCATAGTTTTTTTAGCACTCTTCTAGATTTCAGCTCTAGGGGGCATAAATAGCTCTTGTCTGTACTCAGACAATCACATCTCTTCTTGAATCTAATGTCAACCACTAGCTCAAGGGAATTACAATAAATATCAAAAGCTAAAGCACAGATACTCATCAATAAGCACAAGGGAAGATTTTTAAAGATTAAATGCAAAAATAAATAATTTTCCCGAAAGGTAGTTGGGAGCCTTCTAAAAAATTTGAGAAAGGTTTGAATATAAGGATCACGACTTTTGAAAGATTCAGAAGGTTTTGGCTCAGCTTAGTAAATGCTCTCAAGAGGGTATTGAATATTTTCTTCGATGCTTCTTCCTGATCATTGATGCTTCATTTATAACCACTTTGAATTTCATCTGTTAGTTAGTAGGTGAACTCCATTAATGACAGAAGACCATTCTAATTAACATATTTGAATTCTCTGACTTTTGCTTAATCCTCATCTACTGAAATACATGCAGTGATGACCTTAGAGAAGATGATTTCCTGACTCTTAATAAGTATCAGTCGAAGAGTTGCTACAATGGATAATTCTTTCATCAATGTCGAAAGTGCATCATTAATGCTGGTCGAAGACTAACGATTTAGCTTGTCTATTACTCGTCTTCACTTATGATAGACAAACTATTTTTCTAGTTGTTCATCAAGAAAAGTCTCTTCATCTTCTGGTTTGTCCATGGTAAGTAGCTGATGAATCCAGTTAGCGCAAATGAATTATCTTCCCAATACTTCATCTATTATTCTGTCCATTGAACATAATAAAAGAATCGTGAAGGGATAGACGAATCATCATTCCAGCACTTCATCTGTTGAATTGTCTATTATAAGTAAAAGATGAATTGTAAAAGCGTATACAAATTATCTTTCTAATACTTTACCTATTGGATTGTCTATTGTAAGTAAGAGATGGACTATAGGAGCGTAGTGAATTATCTCTTCAGCACTTCATCTGTTGAATTGTCTATTATAAGTAAAAGATGAATTGTAAAAGCATAGACAAATTATCTTTCTAATACTTTACCTATTGGATTGTCTATTGTAAGTAAGAGATGGACTATAGGAGCGTAGTGAATTATCTTTTCAGTACTTCGTTTGTTGGATTGTCTATTGTAGGTAGTAGATGAATTTAGAGGTACAGACGAACTCCATTACTCCATTAGACAAATTTAACTGCTCAACCAGACAAACTCTACTTCTCCACCTTTGTTTACTTTTAACAAACGATGATAACTATTCAACTGTGGCTCATTTATGACAGATGAGGTCTATTATATGTACGTTGCTTTTCATTTATTAGAGATAGTCTCCACTTTGACAGACAAATAGAAACTTAGTTGATTCCTTTTCATTTGAGCTTTCTATATAGTGGTACTTTGTCTTTTACTTCTGCACTTGCCCAAATCTTTTCAGCTAGACAGATTGACATCTTGGAATATCTTCTCTGTGTTCATTTATCTATAAAACTTACAACTTAATTCTGCATTCTAAATGATTAGCAATAATCATTAGTACATAATCTTTAATCAAGTTTTATTTGTTATTAAAATCATGCATTTATATTAACATTTGCAATAAGGTTAGGGAAGCTTAGTGACTATTGAGTAAAAGGGGTGGTTACTATTCATATTGCATACGAAAATGGGAGGCGCCTACACCTACCACCTTCGGCACAACTAATGCATAGTCTCTTTTGCTTATCACTTGCAATCTTACAGTGAATGTGAAAAAAAAATTCAATTATAGTAATAGTGTTATAGTACCACTGTCCATATTGCCTACAACTACTACAGTACCATTACTACATTAACAATGAGTGATGCTACTATTCATATTACCTACCATACCTCCTACGATAGTCCAATGAGTGTAAAAATAATTTTTTCATATTGCCTTCCACATCATAGCATCCTACGCCTACCACCTACCTTGCAGCTGATATCTCAGCCTCCTTTCATACTGCTTGCTGCTTCAACAATAAAAAATATAGCCATTGAAACGTTTTAAAATCTTCCCCCATTGCTTCTAGCATTCAAGTTTTTAAGAGATCTATAAAGGGAGATATTTAGAGATGTTCTAAGGTGATGAGTCGAGAAGTTTAGCACATACATTAAGCTTTAACCTTCAAATCCTTTCTCAAGTCAAAGCCAAAGCAAAAGCCTTCTTTACAACTTATTCAAGGTTTTTATCAACAACACAAGGGAAGATCATTTACATTTAAGTGAGCTTTCAAGGATCATAAATGCTTCCCCTAGGCCCTCAAAGAAATACTATTTAACTTTAATCTCTTTCTTTTCATTTCTATTTATGAGTTTCCTTGAGTTGTATTGGATACCAATCTTAAAAAGAACAAGAGTGAATATTGGAATGTGTCTCACAATCAACTTATTAGATTGTATTATGCCTCCTAGAGCAGGAATTTAGAAGAATGCAAAAGGCACTGATTTATACCCCCTTGTGCTAGAATCAAGAAGAGAACAAAAGGCACTAGTTACACTCCCTTTGAGATGAAATCAAGAAGAGTGTGGTTGCACTAATTGTATTATGATTGATAGTGTGGAACCCAATACACAAATGATGAGTGCTTGGAAGGGTGGAATAGGGAAGTTGTCCTGACCAGTATATATTATGTTTGCTATCTATGATTGGTTTATTGCTTGCTCTTTACTTTTCACATTCATTAGCAAATGTGAGAATTTGATTAAAAAGGGGTTGTAACAACAAATTTTAATAAACTCAATTCACTTCTCCCCTCTTGGGTTAAGCCATACCATAGGGACCAATAAGAACAACCCCTAACTACATAAATAAAGAAAAATAAAGGGGAATAAATGATCATCTACTCTCTAATCCTTGGGTGCCTTCAAAATATCCCATGAGCCATATATCAAGTGTTCATTATGGTTTACATCATTTGAAATATATAAAGGAGTGAGTTCCTACGAACTTAACAAATAGAAGGGATGTGCTCAATGTACATAAATAGTCTAATTAACATCACCAACCATCTCAATTTGAACAATAATGTGTACAATGGTATCTAGTACATCTCATCACATCATCTAGCCATCTAGCTAATAATCTGAATAACCATCCATCTATTAGATTCATCTCATGGATGATGCATCTCATCATCTAATCATCTAGTTGTTTGACCCTCTATTGAGTCCTCACTATCGATGATTGTTTAATTATCAAATAGTACAAGTACAACACAACACAAATCAACACATTGCCAAATTATTTAATTATTTGTCTATTTATCCCAATTAAACATCTAAGAGGACATATAACATTATTTTATGGTAAAAAACTCTTAACCACTAATCATTGTCGACTCAAACCTCAATGTCTTATCTAATCATTTGATCATCTAATTCATGTAAATAACCATTTATTAGATTCTACATCTTAGATTGCTTTCTGACTGGTTTTGTAGCAACTGTATAACCTACAAAGCTAAATAGTTATCTAGTAACATCTCATGATTTTGTGTATTTTGGATGATTTGGCTCATTCGATAAGTCCAAAATGGCTAAAAATATAGAAAACAATTATCAACATATCCAGATCGAACATCTAGGGATGCAATCAGGCATTCCTATAATTTGGCCATCTGTGCATCTTACCAAATCGACCTTGATGCCAATGCACCTAGACCGCCACTATCCCCCTCCTACTTGGGCCGAATACCTTGGTCACTAACATTGGGCAAGTATTTAGGTGGCTTGCATATATTGTATTTGCCAACGCATTTAAGCTTGGTCACTAGGCTTTAGACATTGTCTATCGTAGCCATTCACTTTGTCATTATCACCATAGCCAATGAACTCCGTACCCATCTTCGCCATGCTCCACCGACTCATACTAGGCTAGGGCTAACAAGTCTGCTAGCTGACTATTTGGTAGGGGTGCAACTTGGGTTAGTTTGGTTTGGTTCTTGGTAAACCTACTCTAACTCTATTTTTAAAAATCCTATCATACCCTTTTATTAGATCGATTCAATTCAAGGTTGATCCTACCCTATTTTTTTTTAGGTTGGATTGGTTTAGTTCCAAGTCAAAACTGGTTAGGTTAACAACCAAAGAAATCTCCTTTACATCAAAAAAGAACCCATCATTGTAGGAAAAAATCTCAAATAAGCTTTATAGAAATTCCATATACATCTCTTCGAGCAAAAAGAAGAATGATGGATTAGCAATAACACCAATTGATGATCTTGCTACTATATATATTTAAACAAATGGGTTCCTAATCCTGTGACTTAGGTTAATTTCTAATAATCAATGACAATATAAGTAGGATTTCAACTCAATGACACAAAAAATGCATCTTTACTCACTAAATAGATTGGTAGACTACTAATACAAATATTAGATTGGCTAAATAACTATTTTGCTCACTGAAGATAAACTAGTACATAACATAACCTAAAGTCAAATTTTGCTACACTTGGTTGCGGCTAGACCACGCCTAAATGGGATATTCTATTAACAAAGGGCAACATAGATGGAGTAAAGGGGGTGAGAGACATGATGGACATAGAGATGGTGATCCAAGAAAGAGGTTCATTAATCCTAATAGTAGACATCTCCATGGTAGAAGCAAAAGATATAGTAAAGTAAGAAGAGGGACATTAGAGCTAGTAGAGACATAAAGCGGCCAGGTTCATGAATCTTGATAGTAGACATCTCCATGGTAGAAACAACATATATAGTAAAGTAAGAAGAGGGACAATAGAGCTAGTAGAGACATAAAGTGGCCTATGTTGATTCATGAGAAAGAAGAACAAAAATAGAGAACAACTTACCCTAGAAGATCTATTGCTCCTAGAGGTGGTGAAAACACTCCTCAACAATCCAATTTGCGATGACAAGGACAAGGTGTGATTGCTTATGTCTAGTCACGACTTATGGGAATCCTAATATGAGACATTGTATGACAACCTAGAATCCTAGGATGACATAAAGTAAAATTGGATGGATCCACCAAATGACAAAAATCATATTCAGAAGGAAGAAGTGAGTGCAGTGGTTGTTTCCATGGGAAAGATACTAGAATGGAAAAAAAATGCATAACCCTAGCTCCCTTCCTTATTCGTATTTTTTTTAATCATATATGCAGATCTGGTCCTTCTGGCTACCCACGCACCTCAATCGAACCAACCCAATTTATACATGAAATTCGGAAAAGCTTACTTGAACTGACCCTATGATTCATTTAGGTAGAATCGAACCTGCTTAAAATTTTTTGGTTACAGTTTCGTAATGGGTACCGAACTCAAGTTGCACCCCTACTGTTTAGCCTAGTTGACGGAACTAGGCCTGGCTTGTCTACCAAACTAGATTCAGCTTTGGGCCTTGCTATGACACTAGCCTAGATGCATGAGAGAAAGAAGAAGAAAAGGGATTTTTTTAGTGCATTGTCTAGTAGCTTCTAATGTTGGATATCTCTAATTTTTCATTCATCAAATGATGCTTCCATGTGGATGCTTCCATGTGGATCCCATAACGACCCCACGCATGGCGTCCAACAAGCAAAACAAGAGAATATTCTCTTTAATTAACATCATTCCACATCAATGAAAAAATCATCTTAACTCATTCTATTCATGGAATCTACAACATCACAACCATCTAGTATTTACCCTTCCAATTATCAATTTCTAAATGCATGAAATACAATCTATGCCTTTCATTCAACATAAATTTGAATTGAAAATTAATTTAGGTTAGGGTAGCAATTTTCACTTGGAATGATGAGCATGAAAGAAATAACGGTAACTCTCCTTTGAACATTTTGTAGAGCCCCCATAGTAACCGCAGCCACTTTTTCTCCTTCCCTTTCTCTTTGATGTTCTCACCCTATAAGAGTTTACATGTAAAGTGGAAAACAAAGAAATTTCCCTTCTTTTGAAAAATACAAGGATTCTTCAAAATGGGAACGATAATCTTTTCCCTTCTATCCCATCCAAAAGTGGAAGAATAATCCTTTATATTTCATCCAAAGAGCGAACAGAAATCTCACCCTTTTCGGCTTGTGCTTATCCTGTGGGCCTTATTGCAAAAGCAAAAGAACAAAAAGAAATATGTAAATAGCCATCTAAGTGGTTAATTGGTTAACGGTCCAATCCATATCAAAAAGTTCATCCAACACTTAAAATGATCAAAAGTCAACGTCAAAAATTCAACCTCATTATATCATCAAGTCAACACTGAATTATATGGTCATCACAAGGGTGAGTCAAGAAAATTTGAATGAATACTTATTTTGGATGAGACCTATTTGTTGCATCTTTTGATACGTATATTAATCATTTTAACTAAATTAATGGCTTGATAGACAACAATAAAGAAAAGTTTACATTATGATATTATAATATGTACAAGAGAATGGCTTGAGGTAATTCTAATAAAAAATTTAGATAGGGCCATAAATTAGAATATTCAAGAGTGAGTATGCATCATTGGAGTTTCTTTTTCTGTTTATAGACTCACAAGTTTGTAATTAGACACTTACAAGCTCTCATATTAATGCACGATTATACAAAATTTTATGACATTCTAGGGCTTGGACAGATCAAGCTAAGTAATAATTTCTATTTTGAAAAAAAGTTACATACTTTCAAATGATGTGTCCACACAAATCTGCTTTTGATTTAAATGATTTCAAGTATTTTGCTTAAATAAAGTGTGCTAAATATGATGACCGTATAGAATTTTATTCACCATTAGACCCCAAATAGGAAGGGTTTCAATGGAGTGATTCCATTCGCCTTTTATAGTACCGATGCCCCGCTGTCATGCTTTTCCGAGAGAGAGAGAGAGAGAGAGAGAGAGAGAGAGAGAGAGAGAGAGAGAGAGAGTTAAACGCTGTAACCGAAATCAGAGGTCTTAGCGACAAAGGCTCATTCTTGGAGAGTCCGCCCGTTTGTGCAATCAAAAAAATGTTGCCAGCTGAGAATACCACTGCATCCTTTTTTCCTTTTTTTTTTTTTTTTTTTTCTCCCAGTTGGACGCAGCAAGCTGTTGCTGTGTTTTTAGTGCTTTGGAGGATCATCCAGCAGTGCGAGGGAAAGGAGAAAAGGATAGGTCAGTCGTAGATGCTGGCTGGAGAGGAGACAAAGGAGGGAGGAGGCCCCGAGCTAAGCGCCATGATGCATGCATGCTTGCCTTTGAATTGATGGCCGTCAGACAGACAGATCCCATTTGTGTTGTATTGATTGTATCTGGGATGGATTTATAATTAGGAAATCTCTCTTTATGAGCTGTAATCAATCAAGATAAAAGACTACCATTTCCGCCCTGAACCTGGCTTGTATCTCAAATCCCCACCTACCCACCCATTGGTGTGTCCACCCGTCCTGAGATTTGGAGTTTCCCTTCTTAGGAGTATGGAGGAAAGACAAATCCCGATCAGAGCATCAGGACTTCCATGGCTCTCACAACTGGATAAGTTCAACCAATATTACATAAGCCGTTCATTATTCTTATGGTGATTTACTTGGTTGTAATGTTCAAATCCTAAAACTATTATTAGATTGTTTACATCAATGTTACTACTAGAATTAATACACCTGTGGCGGGTTCATATAAATGCGAAGCTCGTTGACTAGAGCAATACATCAGGGCTAGGGTTGGATGCATTTCGATGTGCTTTAAACCTTTTCATTTTAAATTAGACATATAGCCATTTGGGGTAATCTACTCTACCAACCACGACTTCAATTATCATGCTGACTGTCCAGTTTCCTTCCGTTCTTTAAACCCAACTTCATCTTTGTTTAGTTCAATTGTTTTTGGGACGCCGAGGACTGTCTACATGGTTCAAGAGCTTTGCATCCAAACCCCATGCAGCAGCAGCTGCTTTAGAACAATTCTTAATTTAGTAATGCCTCTCAAAGGATCACAAATATTTCATTGTTACAACAATAATCCATAAACATGAATGTTTATGGAACAGTTCATGAATGAAGTCCCTTTGAAGGAATGACCTTTAAAAATTACGTATCCTCCAAAAACTGCTGTCAGAATGCACTTTCATATGCGATCATGCTGAGCTGCACATCCATAACACCTTCACACCCATAAGCAAGATCTGTTTAGCCCCAGTGGTGAGGGCTGGCAAAACCAAAATTCCAAATATGCTGTCATTCTTTTTCATGCCTTCTCCTTTGAGGGAGTTGTTATCAAATGATGCAATGAAGTCGTCTGGATGACTGTGCTTGGGCCTGAATCCCAAGAACGCACTGAACCAGTACGCCGGAGGTTATTCCTCTCATTGCCTTTTACTACTAAACGCCGCAGATGCCAAGGAAGGAAAACTGCCAGACGTGCGGAGCTGACAAGTAAAATCACTCCAATGACAATAAGCAGCCTGTAAAAACAAATATGGTAAGGCAAGGATGTGAAAATGATACCAAGCAGTTGCAATCAACCATGGCAAAGCAATCCATCGTTAAATGAACCTAAAAAAATGCTTTCCCTCAGGCTCGCGTATGTGGCTTTCAACAATTATTATAATTGTAAGCGCTGAAAGGGTGCTGCTACTCACATCACACCCATCCCTATCAATTAGCTTACATCTGATGCCCTACAGTTTTTGAACTGAAATAGCATCCTTAAACAAGCAACTCAAAAACCGGAATAACGATGTTTGCAAATTAATAAGGTTGGGTGTAGAAATTCTGCCAAAATGGATGCCACTGGTAGTTCAGTGCTAATCTTAAGCCAAGAAATCAACATTTATGTAATCCAAGCTGATTTGAAATAAATCTTCAAATACAAGCAGGATTTTCTTTAACAAAAAACTAAATGAAAAAATAAATAGAAGCAAACCAAAGAAAAATAAATCAGTGGAAAGACGAGATGTACCATCCCAGCAAGAGTGAAAGGCGAGCCACTGGAGCTGAAGGCAAGTGTTCACCCAGAGCAAGGATACCAGCAAGCACACCAGTCACTATTGATGCAACAGCTGCACATGTAGAGACAACAATTGCTCTCCCATGCTTTAAACCTCGTGTCTGCTCATGATAGATAGCTTATGTTAACACTTCATTGAAATTGTGGAACAGATGATTGCATACCATGTTAAAAAGGAATGCAACTGAGAATAAACGAAGAATTTATAAATATAAACGAACAACAGGTGAAGAAAGACAATAAAAAATGGGAATCAAATCTTTTGTATCAACTTTTTAAGAAACACATGTCAACTCAGCAAACTCTTGCCAGATGTGGGTGACTTTTTCTCATTTAGTTCCATCCATCTTCTCACTCAAGAGTTGCTGTGCCTTAATGCTCCAGAAAATGGTTCAACAATTTGCTCATGTTGCTAATTTTTCATTTGGGATGCTTCTTTTATTTCTATCCTTCCATGCATAAATAACTAGCACAAAATGTTCAGACAAAATATGCTTGTCATCCAGGATGCACTTTAAAATTTTTATTTTTCTTTCCAAAAAAATTTGCCACTCCATACAAAGTTTCAATGGGACTTCAGCAGAAAATGTGACCATTTAAGTACCTGTGCCATGCCTTGTATTTATGTAGGATAGAAAAACTTTAATAAGAGTAAAAGCAGGAATTTGGAAGAAAGAGGCAGACACCCTCAGTAAGAAGAGAACTGAAGAAATTAGGCAATAGAATGAAAGAGAGAAGAATTTGGGAAAGATTTGAAAAGGGGAAGCAAAGAATTTAGAAGATAGAGAAAGATCTTCTCAAAGAGAAGAAGAAAAGAATTTAGGAGAAAAAGAACAGAAAAGCTAGAGAATAATAGAAGAGAAGGTAGTGATACCAAAAACTCAGCTTTTAATAATCAATCATTAAATTGAACTGTCTCAAACCTATTACAAGCTTTAATATTTATAGCAAATAGATATGCAGAAAAAAAAACCCTAATACCCTAATGTACCTATGTTTAAAAAAATAAAAAATAAAAAATAACAAAACATCAATTAACCCATCTATCAAGTTGAGCTAGTCCTTAATCACAAATAAGTAATGATACGTCACAAATCTCAAATTATGCATAAATAAACTAAATTCTAAAGACTACACATGAATAATTGTTCCACCGCATTCCGCATCATTCTCTCTAGCTTGTAAGAAAACTCATCCTCGAGTTTATAAACTATTCTCCAATTGTATGTATGTATGGGAAATGATTAAAAGGAATAATTCCTTGGAAATTTCAAAGGAACCTTTCCATTTTTAGCCATTATGAATAATTAAATCACATCCAATCCTTCCATCTTACTTAACATCACTTGTTTATTAATAATCCAAAGATTATTTAAATAAAAGACCTAAAACTATCATAAATTAAAAGCTAATATGCACCTTTCAAATTGTTTTCATTTTTTGTGGGACCTACAAAGATATAATCATGCATCCATACCTTTGAAAGTCCTATGTTAGTTCATGATTCTACAAATTTTTGAGACATTTCAATGTAACTTAGATTGATATGAGTAATTTTCGTATTTATACATAATTTTACATATTTTTATATGGCGTGGCCCACATAAGCCTCTGATCAAAACAATTTCACATGTTTTAACTAAAGTGATAATGCTAAGTGTGACGGTTAGATTAGATTTTATTTAATCTTCTTTGATTGCCTTTGGAATTTCAAAGGAACCTTTGAACCATTTCCCTATATGTATTTATATATTTATGTATATTTTGCTTGGCAAATGTAGATGATGTAATCCGACACAATGAACTGACATCTCATTGGTTGGACAACACTTCAAAAGACACATTTGATTCTTCTCTTTGCTCTGATTCTTGTTATATGCTTCGTTCGCTTCCACCTTTGCAGTGATGGAGAACATGTAAACTTCATTCTAATATGATGCCTTTTGAAAATTTCTTGTCCATCTTGAAAGGAGATTCATCTTCATGAATGAACTTGTTCATCTCTACCTTCAGGTCTTCTGGAATTCTAGTCTTTTCAACACTTGAATCTTTCATCACATTTAAATCTTCAACAAAATCAAGATGACCATTAGATAATCGGAAATTAGCTAGTGTACTCAAGTACTCCATGTACTCACCAAGTGGAGGCTTAAGAGTTTACCAACATAAATTGCAATTCTCTCTTTCCTACTTCTTTGAATTGCAAGACTTATCCGACCAATAAAATTTCGCCCAAACACTTACATGATGAGGACATGGCATACTCAAGTACACTAGCTAATTACCCTTAGATAATTTCTCATTATAAATCAAAATAATTATTTTCTTTCCATTCTTCATACACAATCAATGAAATAGCTGATGTTTGAATAAATTCTTCATTGTTGTTGCTCAATCTCAAGTTTCTCATGCTGAAGTACTCGGCAACTTTAATAGCTGAGTTGGGTAAGCAAACATATTAGATGAACCAAAGTATTAAATTATGGGGCATATATCTCATGGAAGACCAAATTAGTGACTTGCAAGAATCTAATATGAACCAAAATCTTCAATCCAATATACTTTGATGCTCCTAATAAAAGTTTGTGTTTGGTTAGTATTGGTATTCAGAGTTAGTCCATTGTTGATACTATTGAAGAATCATTTAAGACTTGGAATGTTACTTCAGATGAAAACTATGGAAGGATTAACCAACCATTCTGCTCAAGAGTCAGACATTGTTGAGGATTCAAAAAAGGAAAAGTTTGTGGAAGAATTCAGAGAACTCAATTGTTTTAAAGGAATGTGTGAATTTTAGAATGCGTATATGCATACCTCTAGCCTTGAAGACTTCTCTATTTTATTACATGTCCCTTTTCAACTTGCTATGCTATTTGAAGTGGTTCATTCAAATCCTTCAATTCTATACTCAACAAATTTGATCTCAAATCATATTTTAAACCTTCACACTACTCTTTAACTTGTTGAGGAGTCATCATCATCTGGCTTTTCATCGTCAACCCATAATATTTCTCTAAGTACTCTTTCATGCTTTGATTAACCTATTACCACTCACAACATCATTTTTGTAGCTGATAGTTCACCATTTACATAACTTCCGAGTGAAATGATTCTTCTTTTCAAAGTTACATTCAATCCTAGCCAATTACGAACAATACGAAATTTCAAAATTCTATACCATAAGATGCTTAAATTTGTTGCCCAACTTTAAAAATTATGAAGCATTGCTTTTCACCTTCATTCATATCATAGCAATTAAAATAATACTCCACAGACTTCACCCAATTGTAAAAAGCTTAAATATTTGATTCGCTAACGTAATACGAAACACCATAGGTACAAAATGCATCCTGCACAAATAAGCATAATCACAATGACTTGCAATTGAATGAATTGAAGAATGGTAACCATGAGAATTTCCACGCAAATACCATAAGAAGAATAAGAAAATATCCTCATCGATTTTGTTCAAAATGGGGTTTATTTATTTATTACTAGGAGACTTTATAAAATTCTAAAAATAATGCTTCATTGCAATTTTAGAAAAATCATGGCTGTTTTGCAACCTCTAAACATTTCAGAACCCTCACAGGCTATTTTGTCAAACTCGAAAAATATAGCTGTTTTGCAAATTCCAGCATAGTTAGGGGCTTTTTGTAAAATTTCTGGACAGGGGTCTGTCTATGAAATTCAAAACAGTCAATGGAATGTCTGCCCAAGTTATCTAATGATTCAGTTTGCAAATATTATAGGAACCCAAGGACCTTTTTGTGCAAAACAGCTTAAGTTTTATTTTCAAAACCCAAAATCTGGAGGCCTGTTTTGGAAAGCTTTTAAAAACCCCCTTGTGTCTTCTCCTTGTGATGGTAAGGGAGGTGGATTTTTTATGAAAATCCCTCAAGAATGCAACTGTAATCCTTTTCGACACTAGAGGACACCAGATCTGGACCAGAACAACATGGTAGTGTTGTCCGATGATTCTGAAGGTAATGGCAGCAGGCAAGGCTACTCGGTGATGGTGAGGTTGATGCATGTCTGCTGCATTAGTATGGAGAAGATGCAATCCAAACTTGACCCTTGGTCAGCTTCATAAATGCAATATATGCAGCTGGAGATTGCACAAGATGACAGCAAATACAAATCTCCGCACATGGTCTAAACTGTATAAGTTCTAACACTTGTGACTAGGGGCACAACTTGCATTCGGTTAGCTCAAGCCCAAGCCGGGGAGAGGAGGAGGAGGGGGGGTGGCGGGCCTGGCAATGTTAGGGTTAGTTTTTTGAAAACCAGAACTTTTCAAACCAGGTTTAACCCAACCCAATTTTAGATAGGGTCAGGGTTAGTTTAATGACACCCAACTTGAAAACCCGAACCCAACCCGAATTTACTATGTATATCTCTTAATATATGCATTTTGCAAATAAATCTTATGCCTAAACATGATTTTTTGAAAATTTATTGCATTTATATGTCTTTATATTCATCTGTAATGCTCTTGAATCTTGAATATTGTTGATGTAAACATTACTTTAAAATTTAGTTTTTTTCTAAATAAAATTTTGTAAAAAAAAATTGTTGTGTTCTTGGAATATTTATAAAGTTGTAAATTGGTAATGTGACATCTGATTTCTCTACTTTATATTATATCATATATCTTTGGAGATATTTTGACATTATTATTACATGATACTTTAATTGATTAGGTTTTGATGATTTGAAATTATGCTCAAAATAAAATGTATTATAAAAAAATTTGAATTGAAAATGATATGGGGAACATGGCTCAATCCAAAGTTCAACCCGAAGCTTAACCAAATTGAATTGAACAAAAACCAAACTCAAACTGAACCCGAATAATAAAGTTAGGGTTGGGGTCTTAGAAATAGGGTTATGGTTGACTAAAACCCAAGTCAACTCAACCTGAGTTGCACCCATACTTGTGTGCCATACTTTGAAACATAAGCAGTCTTCATGTGGAAGATGAAGTTGGGGATGGGGATGAGAATTGAAAACAAGAATTGCCTTTTTTATCCACGTGGACATCAAATGTGGATTGTTGATGGAATATGGTAAATCTAATGTCAAGTTTCGGCTCTGATACCAAATTCATATAGGACTAGAAAACTCTAGTAAGAACTCTGATAAGATTAAAAAGGGAAGACTTTGAAAGAAGTAGAACCTCCTAATTGGAAGAAAAGTGAAAAACCTAAGGATCACAACAGAAGAAGAGAAAATTTTGCAAAAGATTGGAAGATAAAGAGAGATCCTCGCAAAGAGAAGAAAAGAATTTAGGAGAAAAAGAATAGCAAAACCTAAAAATAATAAAAGAGAAGAAAGAGATGCAAAAACTTGGCTTTTAGTAATCAATCTGATGGGGCTCACGATGTGCACTCAATCGTAGTAATTAGAGTTTGTTTATTTGATTAGGGATTTTAAAACATAGTGTTTGGGTTAGAGAGTATTTTTGGTATTTTATTTGTTACCCATATTTTACGTATATTTTAAGGTTTTGCCTTTAGTCTATAATAAGATAGCTTAAATTACGACTTAACAATACTTAACAATTGAAATACATTGATTTTTTTCCCTCATTCTCTCTCTTTAAATTCTTCCTTACTTCTTTCCTTTCTTCCATTCTTATTCCCTTGAAAAGTTTCTTTCTCTTTCTTCTCTTCTTCCCACTAGTGCTGCATCAATTTAGTATAAGAGCAAACCTTGGGATTCATCTTCTACATCTCAAATCCCTAATTCCACTATCCACATCAAGGCTTCGATAGTGCTTCGACCAGTCAACAGATTAGGCCTAGCCGACACCATCTAAGACTTCCTCCTTCAACTTCGGCAACTCTAGATGTTAGAAATAGCATTACAAGTGTCGAAACCCACTCTCAATGCTATCATTCCCATCTCCGACGACCTCTAGCTCTGCTCCGGCAACTCAAAGAGTAGGAAATCCCATTCAAAGCCTCCACTTCAAGATCCGATGACATACGGCGTTGAACCGATCCTTACAGTAATCTTCCTCACTTCCGACAATTTTGAAAGCTTCACAACTCTACATCGTTGTCCCTATAGCATCACCAACCACTGCCTGTGTTGTCGCAACCGTCCGCCTGTTCCTTCGGCGCCAACAACAATCGCCATTGAAGATCTTTAGAAGTTGAAGAACCTTCTGTAATCTCAGAAGTTAAATTCAGATTATGAAGAAACCAATCAGAACATGTGAAAGCCGTTAGAAGGTCTCGAAGCTAAGTCTGAAAGCTTCAGAGCATGCTTCAAATGACGAACACAAGTTATGAAGATGACGAAGTCGTTAGAAAATCTTAAGACTACGATAGAAAGCTTCAAAGTATCTTCAGAGCATGCTTCATATAGAGGAGACGAGCTTTAGAGGCGAACTTCAAGTCTGAGGATCTCAGAAGTGCAATTCAAAATATATTGAACCGTCAGAAGATCTGAAGATCAAGTCAAAAAGATTTAGAACATGTTCAGAAGATGAACTCGATGCTTTAGTGCTTAGAAGGAATAATTGGAGTTTATTTAGAAGCGTCCCAGCAGGCTTCAGAGCATCTTTAGAAGATGCCTCAGATGATAAAACAAAAGCAACCATTGGAATGTCAGTGCTCAAAAGAACAATCCGATTTATTTGCAAGCAAGAGAGTCTCTTCCGAAGTTCTTCAGATGATGAACACACCTCAAAAGAGAAACAACAGCCGCTAGAATGTCAGTCACCAAAAGTAATGAAGTCAATGTTCAGAAATTCTGAAGAGAGCTTCAGAAGCTCTAAAGAATTGCAACAATTGCAATTGACTAGGGACAAGACGCTCAAAAGTTCTAAAGTTTAACTTCAAAAATTCTAAAGAATGAAGAAGGCGTTGCATTGAAAGATACCTGACCTTCAGAAGTTCTGAAGCACGTTTATAAGGCAAAATAGAAGTTCGAAGCATATTATAGAAGATACTAATTCTAAAAGTTCTTAAGGGCGTGCTATGCTACAAAAGCCACAACAATTCAGAAATTCAAAGTTGTCTCAGAAATCTTTGCAAATCAAAAACTCAAGTTCTGAAAATTCTAAGGAATTACAGAAAACACCAATTCTAAAAGCTTTGAAGAACGCTTTGCGTTGAATGATACATGACCGTTCAGAAGTTCTAAAGTATAACTTCAGAATCTCTGAAACACAACCAGCCTATTATGAACGCTGCGGAATTATCACGTTCCGAGGTCTGAAGTGCTAACTTCAAACATCTAAAGCCATGATGTTTCTAAAATATCGAAAATTTGAACATTTCCATTGCATTAAATGAGCTCCACCTACCCCAACGGCTAGAATTTAAATCCTACTATAAAGAGAGTAAATTTGAAACATTCGAACAATTGTTGCAAGCATTAATCTTCATTTACTCATGAACAACAAAAGCATTCAAAGCCTTCAAGCTCTGAACCTTCAAGTTCTTCATTAAAGGCTTACAACAACTTTCTAGGAAGCAATCTTTCTGCATTTAAAGAGTGATTCAATCTTTCAAAGTCTTCCCTTGCGCCATCATAGAAGCACTAAATAAAATTATAATCTTTTCCTTATTATTTTGTTTGTGTATTTCTTGAGTTGGTATTGGAAACCAAACTCAAGAAGAACAAGTTTGATTGTTGGAGTATGTCTCGCAATCAGCTTATTGGTCTATTAACACCCTCCTAGAGCTGGAATCTAGAAGAGTGCAGTGGCACTAAGGTTTACACCCCCTTGAGCTGTAATCAAGAAGAGCAACTTGATTGTTAGAGTGTGTCTCACAATCAATTGTTAAGTTGTTTATGCCCCTAAAGTTGGAATCTAGAAGAGTGCTAGGTGCATTAATTTGTATTCCATTATAGAGATAGTGGAACCCAAAACACATGGGGTGTGGTCTTAGAAGAGTAGAGTAGGGAGGTTGTCCCGAACCTCTATACATCATGCCTATTGTTTGTGGTAACATTAAAAGCTTGCACTTTACTTTCCATTATATACATTCAAAAGCAATTCATTTAAAATAGAGGGAATTTAAATAATTGGGGTTAAAGCAAGAAATTTTTATGAAGTCAATTCACCCCTCCCCTCTTAGGTTAAGTCAAGCATAAGGGACCCAACACATATCACCACATAAGCTAAAATGAAAAATAATTTAAGACTAAAATATGTGCCCCATTATCACAAAGACCAACTAATGGACCAATTAATGAATTTAAAACAAGAAACCATGACGACACCGAGTATTATCAGAAATTTGATAATCTCTTCTTGAGATGTCAAATTAATGAGGAACGATGGGTGATACATGTTAAATTCATCAATGTTTTTAAACATGAATTGAAACAAGAATTGGTCTTACAAACTCCATATACCCTCGAAGAGACAGTTTATAAGGCATTGAAACTTGAGAAGTATCAAACGTCCCCACCCTTTAGACATTTTACTTCCCAAGTTGGGGAGACAAGCAACTAGATATACATTCAGGTCAATGTCTAACCAAAGGGTGAGTTCAAAGTAAAGGTAGTAATAACCCTGTTCAAAAATTCTCTGAGAATGCTAGCTCTAATGTTGCATCTAATTCACATCTTAGAATGTCAGAGGTTGAATGTTTTAAATGTCATGGCATGGGTCACACTGCATCGCATTGTCCTAATCTTACTTTTACAATAGAACCTAAGAAAACTGAGGATTATGATGAGAGGAAAATAGATTGTGTTATCGATTTATTAGATAAACCCGAGGATCTAGACTTAGAGTGTAATGAAAATCAGTATGATATTGAGAATGTAGGTGTCATGAGATACATTTTGTCTACTCCTAATTCTAAGAATGATTAGAAGCATACCAATATTTTTCATATGTGGTAACGCCATATGCAAAGTTGTTATCGATGGGAGTAGTGCCATGAATGTTGTATCAAAGGCTTTTGTAGCTAGGATGAAATTGAAATCTGAGCCCCATCCTAAACCGTACAGAGTAGCATGGGTAGATAAAACTACATTACCTGTCCATAAAAGATGTTTGACTCCAATTAAAATTGCAGATTATGAGAACCAGATAATGTGATGTTCTTCCAATGGATGTGGCTTATATTTTACTTAATCGTCTTTGATTATTTGATATGAATGTCATATACCAAACACATTTTTCAAACAGAATGGAAAACCTATTCTTTTGAGACTAGCCAAAACATTAATGAGAGAAAGACCTCAAAAAAAAAATCTCATTGAACCCCTAAAGAAAAGACCTTTGCTTATTTTAGCTAAACGAGAATTTGAGAAGGAGAGTAGAGTGTCAGGTTTAATCTTGATGTTGGTAGGAAAGTCTGAGCCTAGTGTCTGCTGTGTAGATGAGTCTGTTGTTCAATCATCGGAAGTTGTAAATCTTTTAAATGAATTTAGGAGTGTGGCCCATGAAGAATTACCACATGAGTTACCACCTATGAAGGATATACGACATGTTATTAATTTAGTTCCGGGATCACAATTGTTAAATTTACCACATTATCGAATGAATCCTGAGGAACGAGTTGAACTAAAACAGCAAGTAGATGAGTTGATCCATAAGGGTTTCATTCGTGAAAGCCTAAGTCCATGTGTTGTATTTGCTTTGCTGATTCCAAAGAAAGATGGGTCTTAGAGAATGTGTGTGGATAGTCGAATCATAAACAAAATAATAGTCAAGTATAGATTTCCAATACCTTGATTGGATAATATGTTGGACCAAATGACTGGCTTACAATGGTTTTCCAAAATCGATCTTCGAAGCGGACATCATCAAATCGAATTAGAATTGGCGATGAGTGGAAGACTGCCTTTAAAACTCAAAATGGGTTGTATGAATGGTTAATGATGCCCTTTGGACTGTTAAATGCACCTAATACTTTCATGAGGGCAATGACTCAAATTTTACGACCTTTCATTGGAAAAATTTTGGTAGTTTATTTTGATGATATATTGATTTACAATCGTTCTAAGAAAGATCATATTGTTCATTTAAGACATTCTTGAAACTTTTCGTGTTGAAAAATTGTATGTGAATCTCAAGAAGTGTTATTTCATACAAAACTAATGTGATTTTTCTAGGATATGATATTTCAGCTCATGGTTTAGCTATGGATCCTTCTAAGGTGAGTGTTATTCGAGAGTGGCCCAAACAAAAATCACTTCATAAGGTTCGTAGTTTTCATGGGTTAGTTAGATTCTATAGGTATTTCATTAGAGGTTTTAGTTCAATCATGGCTCCTATAACTGATTGCATGAAAGGAAGTGAGTTTCAATGGTCCAAGTTTGCATTTAAGGCATTTTGTGAGAACAAAAGGAGAATGACTGAGGCACCTGTATTACAACTTCCTAATTTTTTCAAAGTTTTTGAAGTTGCATGTGATACTTCAGGAGTTAGTATTGGAGGTGTTTTAATTCAAGAAGGTTATCCTATTGCATATTTCAATGAGAAACTTGATGAAGCTAAACAAAAATATTTGACATATGATAAAGAATTTTACATTGTAGTATAAGCATTGAGGTATTGGCAGCATTACTTATTACCTCAAGAATTTATACTTTATTCTGATCATCAAGCTTTAAAATCTGCAATCACAGGGTAAACTTAGTGCCAGACATGCTAAGTGGACAGAGTTTCTCCAGGAACATACTTTTGTTCTTAAGCATCGTGTAGGTGTTGAGAACAAACCAATAGATGCCCTCAATCGTGTAGTTGCAGTCCTTCAAATAATGAATGTCGATATTATAGTTTTGATAGGTTGAAAGATGGATATTTCACATGTCTAGAGTTTGATATTATTTTCAGGAGGTGCAAAGTGGAAACCATTGAGAATATGTTGATTTTTTTGTTAAGGATGATTATTTGTTTAAGGTTTTTATTCTCACCAATTCATTGTGTGATTTTTTAATTTGGGAATTACATGCAGGAGGCATTGCAGGACATTTTGGTAGGGACAAGACAATAGCTCTAGTTGAAGATAAATTTTATTGGCCTTCTTTGAAATGGGATGTTGCCAGAGTTGTGTCTATGTGTCGAACATGTTAGCTAGTAAAAGCAAAGAAAAGAAACATAGGATTGTATATATCATTACTTGTTCCACAAATTCCTTGGAAAGACATTAGCATGGATTTATTCTTGGTTTACCTATGACCCCTAGAGGGTTTGATTCTATTTTGGTAGTGGTGGATCGATTCTCAAAGATGACTCACTTTCTACCATGTCAAAAGACTGTTGATGCATCATATGTGGTAAATTTATTTTTCAAGAAGATTGTTAGACTACATGGGTTGCCATCTACTATTATGTCTGATAGAGATGTCTATTTTGTAAGTTATGTCTGGAAAACTTTGTGAAAATTTTCTGGTACTAAACTGAAATTTTCTTCTGCTTTTCACCCACAAATTGATGGTCAAACCGAGGTTGTTAACCAAAGTTTAGGAGGCTTACTTAGATGTTTGGTAGGTAAGTATTTCGGTACTTTGGATTCAGTTTTGTCAATTGCAGAGTTTTCCTATAACAATTCTGTTAATAGATCCACAAGAAAGTCTCAATTTGAGATTGTCCAAGGTTTTGCTCCATGTGCTTCCGTTGATCTTGTACCCTTACCACCTGATATTTGTGTTTCTGCTTTTAATGATACATTTGCACATCATATGCATGATGTTCATGCCATTATAAAAAGAAAAATTGCACTAAGTAATGAAACTTATAAGCTTGTTATTGATGTACACTGTAAGAATCACGAGTTTAATGAAGGTGATTATCTTATGCTTTGTATGTGACCTGAGAGATTTTCTAAAAATTCTTTTAAAAAGTTGCACGCTCGAGCTAGTGGTCCTTTTGGTATTTTACGAATATTAGGATCAAATCCATGCGTTCTTAACTTGCCTCCAGATTTAGAAATTAGTTCAACTTTCAATATGAAAGATTTATTTCCTTACCGAGGCACTTTCGAGCCTTCTCTATTACCTGCAAGAATATCAAACCAAGGGGTTTCTTAAGCTTTTGATTCTGTTACAATTCTACCCCAAACACAGTTTACACCCATAGATCAAATTGAGAGTATCCTCCAAAATGAGCTCATTACTTCTTGCTTAGGCGGACTACATAGGTATTTAGTTAAGTGGAAAAATAAGCCTGACACTGATAATACATGAATATCCAAAGAGGAACTTCAAGAGTTGGACCCAGATTTGCTTGATCGGTATCATCATGCTAACTCTCCAGTGGAGCGTTCTTCCAAATGGGGGAGAATTGATGGGAATCGTGATATGTGCTCAATTTGTACTTATTCTAAGCGCAATCGTCGCAATTAGAGTTTGTTTATTTGATTAGGGATTTTAAAACATTGTGTTTGGGTTAGAGGTTATTTTTGGTATTTTATTTGTTATGCATACTATACACATATTATAGATTTTGCCTTCAGTCTATAAATAGGATAGCTTGTATTAGGGTTTAAAAATACTTGATAATTGAAATACATTGCTTCTTTTTGCCCTAATTCTCCCTAAATTCTTCCCTACTTCTGCCATTGCTTCCCTTCTTATCCCCTTAAGAGGTTTCTTCCTCTTTCTTTTCTTTTCTTCCTACTTGTGCTGCATCACAATCATTAAATTGAACTGTTTCAAACCTACTACAAGCTACCCTATTTATAGCAAATAAAAAAGCAGAAAAAAGGGCATCGATTCCTTAGAACTGGTGTTACAAACGCAATATGTGAAACTAGTTCATGTGGGGCCCACCAATATGATTGCATGAAATCCATCCTTTTCACTGTGTTTAAGAAAATATGTTAATATGTTTAATTAGGAATATAATAATTACTTTTATAAAAGAATTAGGTGAGCCACTAAATTTCAATTAGTTTTGGAGTGAATATAAACCTATTAAAATTCTTACTTTCTATAGATTTTTTATTGAAATGATTTTACGCAATATTATTAAATGAATAGTCAGAAACACAATAAATACTTTAGACTTTCTAAAATCATCTTAGTGGGCCTCACATGAACGGGTTTCACATTTTGCTTTTGTGAGCACCTGAAAAAATAATAATAATAATAATGCATCTGCGCATAAATAAAAAACATAAAAAACATCGAACTAGCTCATCCATCTAGTTGATTTATATTTCGATTACTTGATGCATACATCATTGCTCAAAATAAGCAATTAAACCTAAAGACTACTCTATGCATGAATAATTGGTCCACCATGTTCCACATCATGTATAAGTTTCAGATAAATAAAAATAAAGAAATACCCTTAAAAAATTAAAAACAATAACAGATTTAGACTAGAATATATACATTTGCAAGCAGCAAATGAACATCACTTCCACACTCATTTCAAGTTACGCAAGTATCTCATAAGCATATTATTTTTCTACCTCGCAGAACTCATTTAAGCAATAATAACAAAACTATTTTGACGAGCAACAAACATATTTGGAAGTTGAATCAGGGGACTAAGTTTTGGACATACCTGATAAACAAAACCAATACCACTACAGCATATGCTGATTGAAATGCACACAGGAACCAAAATCTTTGGAAAACCTTGCTCCAAGAATATAAATCCCATCTTTGATATTACAGATGCCATCCTGCAGTGTGACATGAATTTTTAAAATTTCTCAACAAATAATATCAACCAATTTTGCCAAATGAAAATCAGGAAAGATTTTAAATTAACACAACAAATTTCAACCTTTTAAATCTCACTCATACTAAAACTCATAGGTATACATCAAGTCTAGAGGTGGAGATCAGCAATCGATTGTTAAACGTTTGATTGCAGTCATAGCACAGATTTATGCATTGTTTAATTGGAAAATTGACAGCATCTTTATTTCCAATTTTGTGTGGTCATATTTATCTGCTGCATTATTTCTGCTATATTAGAGTTCAGAAATCCTAAATGAAGATAATGTCTTCTGAACGATAGTCACCTTCAAATTTTGCTGGTTTTAGAAAGAGTTATATTGTTCGGAATTTAACCTAACTTTTGGATAAATGTGATAAAACCTATCATACACTGTAATTTTTGGATAATTGTGATAAAATTATCATGCACTGACCTGAATGACCTGAAGCCCAATGTTCCTAACCCTTTAAAAGGAGAAAAGAAGAAAGAAGAAGAAGAAGAAAAAGAAGACAGAAAAAAAAGTAAAAAAAAAAAAAAGGATCCCAGAATTCCACCAATCCACCCATGTTGAATTTCAAGCACACCAGTATAACATGCCTACGCTTGCTGAGACACATTTCCATTCACTCCTTGTTACGCCCAAAACGCAAGTTGTATGGCCAAACTGGAATCCAAGTGAAATGGGGAAAACAGATAGGATGTGTAAGTGCAGAAAATAGATGGCAGTGGAAGCACACAGCAATAAGAACACAAGGATTATAGTGATTCGGACCCCTTTGGCACCTATTCCACTCTTTAAGGTATCCCCGACCTTGGGTTCCACTAAACCCTGTGGAATCACACTTCCCTTGGTTTCCAAAGATCACAAAAAGCTCATACAACTTGGTTTCCCACAAGCTAACCAGAAAATCATACACTGTTAGTTTTTCTTGAGCTCACCAACAACTCATTCGATTTGGTTTCCAGAGCTAACCAACAACTCTCCCATTCAAATACAAAAGTGTACAGATAAACTATCTTTGAAGGCCTAAGTGTACACACAATTAAAACTCTAATACAAGATATACAATGAATACATTATAGTGTTTTCATTCTCCTCTAAAGTGAAAAGATGCAACTTTGAAGTTCTTTGAACATTAAAGCTTATTGGAGCAATTGTACTTTGGAGACTTGAGTTTCTATGATTGATTCCTGTTTAATCCACTCAAGTGCTGTTTCTTCTTCATTGAAACTTCTATTTATAAGTTTCGAATCCATTCCAGCAATTGCAACCTCTTTGGTATGTTTTAGATCGTTTTAAATTGCGTTTTTAACACTCAATGTAATTTGCCTTGCAAGCGAGCTTTAGACCCTTTGAAGTTGAACTTCAGACCTTCTAAAGGTCGGTTTACCGTTGCAGCACTAAGTTCAAAGCATCTGAAGTAAGTTTCACACCTATAAACTTCCTCTGAAAGTTTGACGGTCCTAACCACCACCAACTGCTACATTTCCAGAACTTTTGAAGGTCTGGGGTGCAACCTCTGAAAACCTGGAACACATTATTTGAATCTGTGAACCTCTGAAGCTCTCTCTGAACTCTAAATGTGTCCTCTGAAACTATAACGCAACTTCTGAAGCTTCCTTAACTTTGAGCATATCCCACTTCTGACCTCTGAAGCATCCTTTGAACCTCAATGCTTCCTATGAAACTTCTTCTTCCTTTTGAACGCTCATTTGAAGCTTTTGCTCCCTTCTGAACATTCTTCTGAAGCTTCTTCTTCTTATTTTAAAGTTTCTTATTCCCTCTGAATTCAGAATACTTCTTTTGAAACTTCTGGACGTAATTCTAGAACTTTTGAAGCTTCCTCTGAAGCCTCTGAACATCAATCTGAAACTTTATGCATCCTCTGAAAATCTCTTCTGAATTTAGAAATCTCAGGAATATCCCATTAGCTTAATTCAAGTCATTAAACAAGTTTTGTTAATCATCAAAACCAAACACCTAGGTTCAACGCTCCTAAACATAGACAACAAAATAATGTAGAACCATCCTCATGCCATTTTGTTGATTTTTTTCTATTTAGATGTTCATCACGCAACCTTTATGTAAAAACCTTGAAGATCTTGGCAAAATATCAACTATTCAACTTATGAAAGACTTTTGTCAACCATAACAACTTCATCCTGTCATCATGAAATATCAAACAGGCTATGCAGAAATAAGATTCCAATTACAAATCAAAAAATGAGTGGAAAATACAGCAAAAATGACATGTTCATCCTTACGAAGCCAACTAATAGAAACATGAAATCTGCAAAAGATCTACGTACAAACAAGAGAAGGAAATGCAATCATACCCAAACAAAATGCCTGATTCCAATCCAAATATGATTTCCTCAATGACATCAAAGTGTACCTACATTCAACCCGCAGAAAGTGAAAAGGTATTACTGAAATATTATAAATCTATGGATGCATGAGCAAAATTTGAAATTGAAAGGAAGGAAACTCATATCAGTACAGGAAACATAATAGGAAAGAGCAATATAACTCCATCTCATCCAAAACTCAAAAGCAATCTCCTGTTCATTTTTATCTATCTAAGAAAAAAAAATCATTTTCCTTCTCCTTTCCATATTTGCTTTAGGATTTGAAAGGTAAAATTCATATCCCACCCAAATATCTATCAAAATGTCAAGTAAAATTTTCTCTCTAGTATCTTCCTGCCAAAAAGGTTTTGATCTCTGCAAACGTAAATAAGACAACTTTATCTTTCTCACAAATCAATATTTAAAGTTTTGAACAAATGGGGGCTAAATGCCCCAGCAAGTAAACCATTCATTTCTTCTATTTTCAAGCAAATGTATTCAATCCAAAGAAAAACACAATGAAGAAATAGATAGAGAAATCCTTACCAATTCCTGTTCTCGCCTTTGACGTTTGCAAATGCGTAGCCATGTGTTGAGGAGGACCTGATCACCAATTGTGAAAACAGAGAAAAAATCTATGGCTATTTAGATCTAAAACCTACTATATCGATCAAGATTCATGAATCCAGTATTAATCAAAAAGATCAGCTTTCAGTAGACTCTCACTAGGCAACCATGGTTGGAACATCAGGGGAAAGCCCAAAGCCTGAAAGCAGAGACCTATAGGTTGGACAGAGCATTAAGAAATAGCAATCCTATTCTGGTCTTTGCAATCATCATCTTCTTCAAGCATAGTCAGTGGACTCCTTAAGCTTAATGTCACACTCTCAAATCCAGTATTTCATGTAGTAATGGGCTCTAGGGAGGGGGCTTTGGGGGAAGTGAATTTTTTCCACCTTATAATCATCATTGCCATAATAAATAAATGAAAAAATGATTTAGAATCTAAGGGTTTTAAGATTAGTCAAATAAAAACCAAATATATGGAATGTAATTTTAATAAAAATAGAATTATAAATGAAGAACTCATTCAGATTGCAGATCAGATAGTACCACAAAATGATTACTTTAGGTATCTAAGATCAATAATTCAAGAAAATAGAAAAAGTGATAAGGATGTTACATAAAGAATGCAAGGTAGACGAAATGACTTTGTACTTCCAGAATTTTATGTGATTGTTGAGTGACAATTATATTAAAGGAAAATTTTATAGAATAGCTGTAAGACCTGCTATGCTTTATGGAGTAGAATGTTAGGTAGTTAAAGAACAAAATATCCATAAAATGAATTTAGCTAAAATGAGAATATTGAAATGGATGAGTGATAAAATAAGGAAAGATAAAATAAAAAAATAAAGTAATTCAAGAAAACCTAAAGGTAGAACTAATGGTTAATAAAATGTGAAAAAGTAAACTTAAGCGGTTTGGTCATGTAAAACGAAGGCTAGAAACGGCACCAGTTATATAGAATGAATTTATGATAGTAAAAGGTTATAAGAGAATTAGGGAAAAGCCGAAAATAAAACTTGGTTAGAGGTTATTAGGAAAGATATAACAATGATTGGACTTAAGAAGAACATAACTCAAGAACAAAAAGAATGGCACAACAGAATCTACATAGCTGACCTCGCGTAGGTGGAAACAGTTTCTCATGATGATGATGATGATGATATCATCATCATTGCCATCATAAGCTGTTTCCTAACGATTGGGGTCATGATGGCAATGACAACAATGAAGGCTATAATCTTGTTGTTCTAAAAGTAAACAACATTAGTAAATTGTCATTTGCTGAAGCCACTACCATCAGTCAGCAGCATAACTCAAACCCGAGTATATTTATATCAGAATTCCCTCCTTTTGGTGGCTTTACCATCATCTATGCATTACTAAGCTCTCAAACACCTAAAGAATTGCTCCATGATTGCTAGTTAAGGTTCCTAACAAATGGTTCACCAATTTCTTAAAATCATAATATACTTTCTAAACCATGTTTCCTTATGCGACAATATTAAACTAGATGATGTGTAAGATATGATACCTACAAACAAGATGGCAACAACAAAAGCCAGCAAAGGTAAATTGAAAAGTGATATTGTATCAGCATCCTGCTCCTCCCCGCCAATGCCAACTCCTGTGTTGAAACACCATGCAATTCATTGTCTCAGTACAAGTAATACAATATTCGCTCAAAGCGTATAACAATGGCAGTTTTGGTCAGCAATTTCTTTCTTCAAAAAATTCTCCAGAATTACAATTTATTACATGGCAGTATGCATTACATGAAGGGACCAAAAATACCTAGCAGAAACTGTTTACAAAAAAGACAATAATCACCTGGAGGCAATCTTTGATAATCAATGGGGAACCCATCCAAATATTCCCTCCCCTTTCCTTGATGCAGAAGAATAATGTTCTTGTAGAATGAAAATGGGGAAAGACTTTGGAAGAAAGAGGTAGATCCTCTTAATGGATAAAAGATAAGAAATTAAGAGAAAAAAAAAAAAAGAACAGAAGAAGGGAAGAACTTGAGGAAGAAAAACAAAGAGAATTAGAAAGCAGGAACAACACAGAACTTATAATTCAATAATTGATTGAACAATTTCAACTTACTACATACTATATTTATAGCAACAAGAAATTCAAAAATTGTAAATGAACCCCAAATGAATAAAATTATAAAATAATCCCAATAAAATAAAATATCAGAATTAAATCCCAAATGAAATATCCCTAAAGATAAGCAAAAATAAAAGTAAAATGATCCAATGTAACCGGTTGCAAGGGGTTACTTAACGCAAGCTTATCACATTGGACCCAACATGATGTTTTGATGAGATAGAATGCATCAATGACATTTCTCACAATTCATCTAGCTACAATAATCAAAATCATTTTGAAAGATGGTTCATGTTGTCCATAATCCATGACATTTAGAAAGGCATAAAATTGTGTAAAATATGAAAATTGCTTAAATCAATTTTTCAAGTATTTTAAGTATAGTAAAATCTTATAAAATAATTCACATTAATAGAAAGAAGACTTTGAAAGGTATGAATGTCAAATTGCATGCCTGTGTGTCCCACTAGCTATTAATGATTTTAACAATTACATATTCACTCCTGAATTATTTTAATTTTTTGACACATTTAAATTTTTTATCAAGATAATTTTTGATATCATAAATATTTACTATTAATTAACATTATGGATGATTTGGATCTTCTCACTACATTTTTGATCCAGAACATAATCGTTTAAGGCACAAGGCATGCTAAGGTGCAAGGTGCAAAGGTGAACATTATATAAAAATCATAAAAAATATATATAGTACCTCAAGTATATAAAAATAAAATTATAACTTTATTGAAATGTTCAATATAACCACAATTAACAATTATCAAGAATAAAGACCATATCAAATGTCATTAATCTAACATCCTATTTTCAAATTCAACAGATTAATATCATTTAAAAAAGCATATATCAGAGCCTATATAAAAAGACCCATTAATTGCATTACAAGCATTCGAAAAGAAAGTATGAATTCGAGTTTCAACATTCAAAATATACAACTCAAAGCAAAAAAAAATAAGACAAAGCACCAGTGCATCACAATCCTCATTACATTATACGAAAGTAAAGTCCTATACTATAAAATTCATCCTTATCTTTAAGCATCGCATTGTCATCCTCCTCGTCATTGGACTTATATTTGTTAATATTTTCATCTTTGGATTCTTCCAAATTTGCCTCTTGAGCTTCAAGGTGTAATGAAGAGGTGCAAAGTATATGGGCAAAGCCTAGATGGGGTCTAGGCAAGCCCAGTTCAATTGGGTGTGCCCTAGGGGTGCTTTTTCTGCAACTTGACGTAAAGTGCGAGGTGCACACCTCATGCAACTTGCACATGGCTCCAATAATTAAAAAATAAATAAATAAAGACTATCATTCCCCTGCAAAATCATTTTCGGTACCCCAACAGAAGTAAAAAAGGCAACAAAAAGAGAAAGAAAAATAATTGTTGCCTGCCTCTATGAAACTATCCTCAATAGCAAGGAAGATGTTACGTGCCTCTTCCTACCTCCTCTTCTCAATGTTCTCTTTGAGAGTTAAATTTTTCCCCGTCTTCTTTTTCTTCCTCCTTCCTCTTCCTTCTTTTCTTTCTTCCCCTTCCTGCTCCCATAAAACCCTATTTACTTGTTGCTCACATGCCTCTATCAGCTGACTCGATTCCACTTGCAAACCATTACATATCTGTTACTTGTAAGCTTCTTTTTTTTTTTTTTTCAGGTGTTAGTTCTCTCTCTACATCTCTCTTTTTCTTTCTTTTCTTTTCTTTTTTTGCTTTCCATTTGCTTTGCTTGCTATTTGTATACTTGTATCAATCAATCCACACTTGCTCATTTGTTTTTTCTGCCAAAAGGAAAAGTGGTGTAGTATTATTATAGTTACACTGTTATACTTATCCATATTCCATAATGTATATTTATATTGTGATTTATCAAATATGTTTTTTTTCTTTTTTTTTCTTTTATGTCATTATTCATTACTATGAAATGTAGTCCATGACTCCATGTTTTGTTTTTTATAGTTTGGGGCAAAAAAAAAATAATTTTTTATAATTTTTTCATAACTTATTGCTATGATTAGTTTCTACTAGATATATCATATCAATCATAATACATACGATTAATTTGTAATTATATTATGTCATGAATATATATTATTCTAATTGCTATTTGCCACTTATTAAATATTAGATTCTTTATATTTGCTTTACATTTTTTTTATTTACATAGTTGCTTGTTTATTTCAACTTGTTGTTCCTTGTTTGCATTTGAATCTTAATGTATCATCATAAGTAACGTGCAAAGATATTAAAAATGCTGCTTCTTTTGAAAAATTCTTTGAACATGTTACAAAAGAAATCAGGGTTACATGTCTAAAAAATGGGTGGAAAAATAAGAGAGAAATGGCCTTAATCGATTTTTTGGCAAATTGCTCAAAAGGAATAAAGTTTGTGAAATCTATAGATGTCTCTTCCTTTTGTCAAAGTAGAGGAAAGATGCTCGAACTACTAGATAAACTTGTTTAGAAAATTGGAGAAGTCAATGTTGTCAAAGTGGTCATGGACAAAGCTTCAAATATGATGGCAAGTATAACAATAAATTTGTAATTTCGTTCTCCTATCTATATTTCTCTTGTTTCATTTTGTATGTTTTAATTTCCTATATGCATTTTCTTATGTCTTTTAGCATGATTATTAGAAGTAAAATTCCACATCTATATAGGTCATTGTCCGTGTGCTACCCATTGTATAGATTTGATATTAGAAGATATATCAGTATATAAATGGCTTCAGTTTAAAATTTTTTGACATATCTTATACTTTATATTGGTATATAAACGGCTCTAGTTTAAAATGAATTATTATTCTAATATCAAACGGTTCAAACCTATACAATGGGTAGCACATTGTGACTAATATAGATAAAGAATTTCTCTTCCAGCAACTATCCTAAAAGACAAAAACATGCATATAAGAAATTAAAATATATAAAATGAATAAAAAGATATATAAATAAGATAATAAAATTAGAATTTTATTTTCATACCTGTCATCATATTATTTAAAGATTTGCCTGTAACCACTTTAACTACAATAGCTTCTCCAATTTTCTGAACTAACTTATCTAATAGTTAAAACATTTTCTATCCACTTTTCACAAAAGGATAGGCATGTATAGATTCCACAAACATTGTCTCTTTTGAAAAAATTACCAAAACATTGATTAAGGCTCATTTTCTCATCTTGCCACTCATATGCCATGATAGAACATCTATTTCTTACCCACTCCTCTCAATAGCCCTTCATCAAATTTTGTATATGCTCCTCCTTTAACAAAGAAACTCTTCTTAATAACTAGGGGTTTTATGGTAGGACTTTATTGCTCAATTGCTTTTATCGCTACAACAAAACTTCCATATTTAACAACATTAAACGAAGTACTTGCATCATACATCCATCATGCAATTTGCTCACATGCATGCTTTCTTCCTTCTTTTTTAAAAGTATCGATAATAGTTGTTTGCTTATTATTTTTTACTTTTCTTTTCTCTATCACCCTCTCAAGATCAAGTGTAAAATATGCATCCATGAGTTATTTGTGCTATGGCTTTTTCATTGCAGAAGCCACTCTAATACTTCCGCTTGATTGAGCTATTTTTTTCCATGGCTATTTACCTCTACAATATCTTCTTTCTCCTGATAATCACCAAAAATAGTCACATCAAAATCTAAAACTAAATTCATTAGTTACTTTCTATCCCCTTTTTTTGGACATGTATGCCTTGATTTCTTCCTTCGCATGTTTAGGGCATTTTTTTTACAAGAAATTACATTTCTAAAGTCGCCAATCAAATATGGTTTTGCCATATAAATGGCCCCCTTTGTTACATTTTTATAAAAGATGTAAGCAACTACATTCACATCTTGGGGGTTGTTTAACTAAGCATATTTCCATACAGGGTCTTTCCTAACATTACTCATGATGATATATCAAGATTCAAATATAAACAAATAACAACAATCTTAAATTGTTGAAATAACAAGTAACTTTGCAAATAAAATATATAAAATAAATATAAATAATCCAATATTTCAATCAGTAGCAAATGACAACTAAAATGAATAATACACATATATAACATAATATAATTACAAACTAAATATTATCAGCAAATTAATATAATATATCTACTATAATATGATCACAATAAAAAAAATTTGTTTTTACGCTAAAGTATAAAAAAACAAAACACAGTCATAGATATATACAAAAAATTTACATTTCATAGCAATAAATGTGACATAAAATAGAAAAAAACTAACAAATAACATATTTTACTAATAACAACATAAGTATACATTAAGGACTATAGATATGTAAAACAATACAACTACAACAGTACCATGCAACATGTTTTTTTCTTTTTTGCAACAAAACAACAAAGCAAATTTGAATAAATTGACACAAGCCTGCAAGTAGCAAACAGAGGAAATGGAAAAAAAAAATAAGAAAAATAGAGAGGGAGAGAGAATTGACACTCAAAAAACAGAGCAACTTGCAAACAACAAATAGATAAAGGTGCACAAGTGGGTTTGAATTTAGTAGAGGCATGCAAGCAACAAGTAAACTAACGCAAGAGAG